>JAJMBN010000077.1:0-73873 GCA_030572735.1 Sugiyamaella mastotermitis
CTCCTGCTACAAGCTCTGTTTTCACCACTGTTGATGCAGTTGATGTTACTCCTTCTCCTGCCACAAGCTCTGTTTTCACCACTGTTGATGCAGTTGATATTACTCCATCTCCTGCTACAAGCTCTGTTTTCACCACTGTTGATGCAGTTGATGTTACTCCTTCTCCTGCCACAAGCTCTGTTTTCACCACTGTTGATGCAGTTGATATTACTCCATCTCCTGCTACAAGCTCTGTTTTCACCACTGTTGATGCAGTTGATGTTACTCCTTCGATTGCAACCAGCACGGTTTTTACTACTGTTGACGCAGTTGCTTTCACTCCATCACCCGCATTAAGCAGTGTATACACTAACGTTAACTTGATTGATGCTAGTGCGTCACCTAGTACTAGTAGTGTTGTAACGACCGTGGATGCTGTATTTGTATACCCATCCCTAGTTAGCACCAGTGATCTGCAATCTTCAAAGAGCTGGACTACTTCCAAGCCCATTTCTCAAGGCGCTTCATTCTCTTCAGTAAACAGCTCTGATAAACCTACCTCGACCCCCTCTGGCTTCCCTGAATTTCCACAAACCAATGGAGCTTCTCTAGTTAAGCCTAGATATGCTGCTCTTGTTGGCTTTGTATTTTTCATTATTCTTGCATGATTTCTCTATTCTTCTTTCTTTCAAAATTTGTTTTTTCTACTTTACTGTTCGCATTGTGCTTTTTACGAACCACTCAAAAGTTTTTCTGATTGTTTTTCATTCTTTACTTATGATTTCATGATATTTATTTATTTTGCACTTAGATTTTAATTTAATGATTTTTTATGATAAGCACTCCTAATTGTTCTCGTAAATTGATATGACATTTCAAACAGTTTCAGTATCACATAAACCAGTTTATTAACTATTTTTCTGGTTTCTGATGAGTAAAAAGGTACGAAGACTATGAATAGTTAATTATATTCAATGATAAACAAAATGCAACCCGAAAGCATTTACTAGAAACGTGGGTTGAAGCTTTGTAAAACTGACGACTATTCTCAACTATAGATAATTTTGATAGATAATTAAGATTTACTTATATATGTGTTGAAAAAAGTTTTAAAATAGAATGCCGACTTTTTGTAGAATCGCTGCGTGGTGTTGAAGTCTACGTACTGGAGGCCAAATCGTGCAGAGTAACCATCTCTCCATTCAAAATTATCCATAGCGGCCCAGCCTAAAGCTCCTGTGATTTTTATGTTTTGGTTGACCAATTTTAAGATAACTTGAAGATAGTTTGCTAAATAATCGACTCTTTCAACATCATATCGAGCTCGAGGGATTGTCATATACTCTTCTTTAAAAGTACTAAAACCAAATTCAGTTATAAGCAGCTCAGAGGGAGAATATTTATTCCAAATATACCGAATACCTTCTTCAAATAGATCTGGTGTATTAAACAGCCAGTCTTCAGATCCTATAGCTGATTGTCCCCCCATTGGCCAACCGCCAGGAAGAAAATAAGTAGTATTAGAGCACGTTGGCCATAAAACATTAGAATTATCCTTTATACAAGAATCGATACCACCAGAGGCAGCAGACTGATAGTTACCACTATACCCATCCCATGCAAAATAATCTGCTGAGCCTTTTAGATCCTCCTTTTGTTGTTCCGAAAATGTTGGAAGAATAGAAGCAAGTGTTGTCTTCATAGTCTCAGGGTAATCACCATTTCCGTATATCGGGTCACAGAACCAGCCTAAACCAAAGTCCTGAGATCTGTTCGCAGCAATAATATCTTCAGATGATCCTGTCAAAGGATGACTAAAAGCCCAGGAATTTTTGAAGCCAATTTTCATGGATCCAAATTTAGGAATAATTTCATTGCGGAAAATTTTGACAACAGCAGCATGGGCTAGAAGTACATTATGACCACATCGATACTTAAGCTCACTAGCAGTCAGACCAAATATAGGGAATATTTCATTTGGCACTTCTTTAGACCACGAGTAGTAATCTTGACAGAATACCTGGGGTTCATTAAAAGTTACCCATAGTTTTACATATGGAGATAAGGCTTCAAACATAACTCTAGCATAATTGGTGAAATCATTTATAATCCTATCATCAATCCAGCCTCCATACCAATTTTGAAGAGCTTGAGGTAGATCCCAGTGATATAAAGTAACAATAGGTTCGATACCAACAGACTGAGCATATTTACAGACATCGATGTAATGACGTAAACCCTTCTCATTTACAGTCCCATTTCCAAAAGGAAATATTCTCGACCATGAAATACTGAATGAGTAATGAGTAGTTCCAAGAGCTTTAAGCCTCTGAATGTCTTGTTTATAAAGGTAGTAGTGGTTATTAGCAATATCTGCATTGTCATTATTAGTAACAAATCCTGGCACCTTGTGAGTAACCCAGTCCCAAATACTAGGCCCACGGCCATCATCTTTCACAGCACCTTCAATTTGAAACGAAGCTCCAGCCAAACCCCAAATAAAATCTTTAGGTAATCGTAAGTAAGAATCACAGGCTGGCATATTTGGAGGAGGGATAAGCTCATCAGACAGAACAGGTGATGGACTGGCGGTTGTACAAGCTTCTGTTGATGTAACTGAAATGCCACTCCATAATACTGAGAGTAAGGAAGATGTATAAATATTATCAACAGATGTAGTAACTAAGGTAACTGGAAGAGTTGAAACAACATTAGGAACACTAGTTGTAACTGAAGCTTTTTGAACAGTAGTTTCAATGCTCATATCAGTTGTATGTAATTTTACTGTTCGAGGTTCGACAGTTGTCGTTGTTACTACTACCGTCTGTACAGGGAGTGTCTTTGTAACAGTATACACACCAGGAGTCAACGTGGTGGTACCTGTGGGAACGATACTTGTTAAAGTAGTTGTTATAACCGTAGTAGGGCATGTTGTAGTGGTAATAGTGATTAAGATAGTTTTGGAGACTAGCATGTGAGTCAGATTGTATCCAAGATTGCACTGTACTCCAACAATAAATACAAATAAAGCAACAATTGTTTTTATAATCATGATGTTTGTTATCAGTAATAATATTATAAATCTATAAGAAAGTCTCTTTATTTATACGTTTGAAACTACTGTAAATTATTCTATTCTAATACCCACAATATTTGAAGATATGCTGATCCACTAAATAATTCAATTTCAAAATTATTTCGTCTCATATTTTATTATCATATTTTATTTTTTTGTTGTTATCACTGGTTCATAATATAATAACATAATTGGATTAATCATTTGTATTAATAAATATAAAGTCATCTATAATTACTATAATTCCGATAACAATAGAATACAGAAGACAAAACTTGTAAATAAATAAGAAGCCTACTTAGGCTTGGATGACAATGCGCTGACCATGCAATTTCTGCTCTCTAACAGAGTATAGCTCTCCCTATCGCCAACATAGCTCCTGATCTTGAGATACCAGATCTCCAACAAATCAGGCAAAACCAATCGAAAATATCTATCTGATGCCGCTACTGTGGGTGTCCTAGAACTTTGTATCTTCTGAGCAGTAGAAAAACTTGAACTGGTGACGGTCCTAGACAACCCATTAATAGACTCTTGGCGCTCTTTAACCGTATCTCGGTTAAATATCCATGGAATAGAAGCTTCAAGTCTCTTTCGGTCTAAAACCTTAATATCATTTCTCTTTGCCTCATTGACCAAAAGAACTGCCTTTTGGAAAATAACCATCCGAAACTCTGTTCCTTTTGGTGGTCTGCCCAAATCATTGACTGCATAGTTAACGGACTTAGCCACGCTTCGCTTAACTCCAGGTTTGACCTCTTCCAAATATAAAATATCTCCAACCTTACCAGCACTGACCTTTGGTTCATCAAAGCTTATTTTTGTTTGCAATAAAACATCAGCGTCGCACAAATAATCACCTAAATCAGCAGTTCTAATCTTGTAATTATTCTGTAATGCATTCAAACGAGCACGTCTAATGGCTTGTGGCCGCCTAAACTCAACTTCATTAAAAATAGTGAACATCTGCTGAAAAAAATTATTATAAGCAGAATCAAACTTTTTCAGCTCTCTAGCCAAAGCAACATACTGTTTCAGTCGGATCAAAGGAAGCACCAAATAATCAGTTACTGATGGTAAAGAGTGTTTTGGATTATTAGGACATTCTCTTAGCCACTCCCCTACATCATGGTCTGGATGCAGTGACGGCATATACCCGGGAAAGCTACCATGTAAGCCTGCATGGGGCATAGAATCTTTGTAAATTCGTAACCATAATGAAGCCTGTCGTATCGAGCCTTCACAAATACTGGCGTATCCATAATATACCCCAGCAAATAAGTTTAGAGCATATAAGACTGAATTTGAAAAATCAATATGAATATCTGGATCATAATACCTTTCCAATGCTGCTTTAAGGGTAGGAAGCATACTCTCACTATGAACAGCCAAAATATCAGTCATACCTCGAAAGATTCTAGCAGCTTTGATTGATTCTTTGCTGTCAATGATATAGATACTAAACATCTCTTTAAGCTTGGAAATATAGATGGCTTCCACTTCAATAAATGATTTCAGGAGCAACTTAAATGCTTCAGTATTATCAACAGCAGAGGCAGCAGCAGCAGAAGCCTGAGGTTGAATTGAATTTTGCTCTGTATACGCATAGGCCCTGTTTAGTTTACTAGAATAAGAACCATAGTCTTCCAAAGTATCTTCTAAGGTTGAAGTAGATGCACTATTTCCGAGTCGGGGAGATGGTTCAATTTCTTCAGTTTGATCATCTTCTAAAGGATTAACCGACTTACCAGTAGCGAGTTGATAAATATCTCTAAGGAAAGGAAGAAGTACTCGAGACTTTGCAACGTCAATAGGAACTATTATCTCATTTGTAACCCGCTCTATCAAAGCGGCCTCTGAATAGTTGATAGTAATCTCATTCTTTGGTTGCCTCGAAGGTCTAAGCTCCGGTGATCCTGAAGATCTTGAAGATGAAGAATGAAGGGAATGAGGGCTTTGCCATCCGAGTGAGGTTGGAGATCTTAGTAGAGGGGAGATTTGTGGCGAGGTCTTTGAAATCCTCAATGGTGCTTCACGGCCATTAGTCATATCCTCACTAAAATGCTTGTGAATAAATACTTTACTATTTGACGTAGGTTCCATATTAGTCAAAAAGTCACCATCATCATCAGAATCAGAATCATGTTGATCTGTTTTCGACGACTTAGGTTCATCATGCCTAGATCTAAAAATGTTTTGATTCTTAGATGCGTTGATACCTTTAACGCTAGCAGAATTATCATTCAGATTGATAATGAGATCGAGCTGCGGTGACGGACTAATAATATCCTGACTGAGCTCTGCTTCGTCGTATATTGTCTTGAAAACTGGATTTCTTTCAAACATCGACTGTAAGCAAGGATTACCTTCCAAATCCAAGATTTGCAAGTTCCTCGAAGGTAGAAGCTTGGCAACACTATCTGGCCAGGTAGATATTTTATTATTAGTGAATCTAATCACTCTTAATAAAGTCAATTCCGACAGCCACTCGTCAATTACAGTCAAACCGAGGTTTCTAGCGATCAAGAACTCAAGAGAAGAACATTTTCTAACCCAAATTGGTAACCTACCAGATGAAGCAATATATTCTCTAGCTTCTTGAGAACAACTCAAATCCAGATAAGTAATCGATTTTGCATCTTTTAATGTTAGCGGAGCAGATACAAATGTCGGGCTATTTGATGTAATAGGAGTTCCAGTAATTGAACCACATCGGAAGGTAGGATCATTCACCGCTACATTTAGAGAGGGGCCACTAATTACTGAGGGACTGATGTGTGATATAGAAGATTCAGTAGCAGGGATAGCTTGTCTAGGAATCAACTTTTCTGCTCTTCGAGAAATGAACTTACGCAAGTTAGATCTGGAAGACTTGAGAACTGCATTTGGTTCTAGGATTTCAGTATACGATGGAGGTTGTTCTACGTATATATTTTGGCGATAACTAGCTGGTGTTGATAATGCACTAGGATCTGTACTTGTTGTTGGTGGTGGTCGTGGTATAGAAAGAGATACAGGAGGTGGTGGGGTTCGAGCAGCAGGCGCAAATGTGAAATTCTCATCTGGAGATACTGGAGGTCGATATAGAGCTCCAGGAGTTGGGTATACTGGTGATGTTGAGAGACTAGAAGAAGCTCGGACTATTTCATCTGTCGAACTATGCCGTTTATGTCGAACTGATATCGTTGGCTGTGGAGGTATCCATGGCTGCTGGCATGATGTAGAAGATGGAGACATTGGTGGTGATGGCTGATAATCAATAGGTAAATATTGCGCATCATACAATACTTCAGAATCATTCTTAACAGTTCGGATTGGGGCCGATATAGCCAATCCCAATCTGTTAGTCTTTGATGGCATCTGTTGAACTTGAACTTAGAATAACCTACTAAGAGTATCAGGTAACAAAGAGCTTACTCAAACTTATTATAGGCTTTGCTGGAATAATTGTGTAAAATCCAGCTTAGTTCACAGTGTACCAAGATCGATATATATTAGATCACTCCTGTTGTAGAGCTAGTTTAAAATGGAAAAACGTCGTTTATATTACGTAGTTTGTGCCAGGGTGCAAAAAGAAAAAAAAACAATATACCTACAGTAGGCCCCACTTGGTTTTTAAGTCTTAAAGCAATGGATATGATATTTATTGTAGAGACAGTAAACCGTACTACAGGTCGAAAAAAAAAAACGCGCTACAGCTGATTACTAGAATATATTTCAACCGACTAGACTGGGGAATACCATAGTTGAAAATTTGCAGTCTAGAGCGAAATGATGCAAAGTCTCCACCGTCGGATTGCAGATCATATGCCTACGATTCAGCCAGATCTAGTGACTAGCATACTAATACAAGGACAAAAAATACACCTATTGTACGTGAAAAACTCCTTTTAGCCTTAGTGCTGTGGAGGATCTTGGATGGTTTGAGCACTAGGTGTGGCCTGGAATACTGTCTACCTTCCGAAGCCCAATGGTAACTGGCAGTATTTCCACGTGTAATAGCCTGAATTAAGGGCTATGCGAACAAGCCCACTTTACAGGGAGGGGTACCTTACTGGAACTAAAGTTTAATTAGGAATTGAGCCTGTACAGTATAGGTATAACAGTTAACTGTACAGAAATTAAGCGTCTGGGTTTTACTAGTAAAGGAAACCAACTAGAACACAAGCCAGTGCTAAGGGGCCTAAGTCAACATCAACATAAATAGAATATTTTACCAGATCCAAGGACGGTCAGTAGTTCATGATAAGTCGTGCACGTTGATATCCCTGTTTAAAGTTTAACGTCTAGTTGGATGCCAATAATAGGTATTAATCGCCTGACTGTCAGGTTGAGAGAGAATTGAGTTAATCTGCGACTCACGAGCTGTTGGTGACTGGTTAAGCCGGCCAAAGCTCTGTAACTAGCTGTAACAGTTACAGTTAACCTTAACTTAATGATAGTCATTTTCTAGCCGTTTACTTGACCTTAGAACTGCACCTTTATGCAAATACATTACAGAAGAAATTACTTGTGTATAGAAGAGGGCACTACCAGGGCATTATTTCAGGTGGGTCAAAATTGTTGTGTTTAAAATATATGATATTATTTAGAATTTGATATTCACAACTGATGTTGTTAGGGGCAGTCTGGTAAGTTGTTACAGTATCAGTGGCGCGCCCTGCTCTATTAAGCGACATCTCCAATACTGTAATATGATATAATTTCATAAAAACCTTTAACCTGCCTATCTTTAATCCAGTGGCCAATATTACGTATTACTATTATAATTCAGGGCCAATTAGAACTACTACCTCAATTAAATGAATTCCAGTTGCAGATGATAACCCTTAAGGTCTGACTATCCGACTATACTCTTTGTGTTAAGTGTGTACCCGAGTTCCATTATTTCCTTCAAGTGGGCCTAAGAATTTTTGCCGTGGCATGATCTGCAACAATGAATGTAGCAAAGAAACAAAAAGTCGGCATGTATCTGAGACAGATGATTAACAAGACTTTGTGCCAATCGACAACGTGTTTGATCCCATATACTCGGCGGAAAGCAAAAGTTAAAGTAGAGTAAATCAGTTTAGAGTTGGATAGATATTATAGAAATGTTTTCTTCTGTGGTATGGCTGGGAATGTTATTTTAAGTACAATCTGTAATAGTTGAAAGTCAAACGACCTATGCCTTATCAAGTCTATTGATCGAGGTGGCTGAGAATAAGATCAGTTGGCATTACCTGGCTGTACCCTTTTCTTATATATGTTCTTTTTTTTTTTTCCTTTTTACATTCTTTTGGTAAAATATGACACGAGTTAATTAGTTCATTATTACTTCTTCAGATAGTTAGAACTGGCTAATTGACCTCGTGCTGTGCTATTGCATGTTCTATCAATTTAATTGCTGCAGCAGATTGATCATCATTACCTGTCTCAAATATAGGGATATATTCCTTATCTGTCAAATGACTAACTTTTACGGCACAGAAGCTTTCAAAGCAAACTCTATTACTTGATTTTGGACTGATAGGTTATACTGTTATATTTAGCTGTAACGTATGTATTCCTTTGCTGAGTTAAGTGGACCTCTGCATGTTGCAGTTCAATTATGAAGTCCATTGCATTAGCTCACATATCTAGTGTAGTGCAGTTTTTGTTTGTCAAGGTCTACAGAGTCAGTACCTGTATAGTGGTTACCAGACTACAGAAACGCTATTCTCATTAGCTCCTATAAATGGCGCTGATAAATTAACATAGATAAGACATGGTATGTTTACTACAATCTGTAATAGATCTATTACTAATTTCATTACTATCTTGAGGTGATTTTACAAATAGGCTGAGCCTCCTAGCGTAACTCATTAGGTATTGCTGCAGCTACAAGATCCCATACTAAATTCTATACTGCTGATGACAATTAGAGTCAAATTGCCATGAACTTAATAAAATAGTGTTATAGAGTTTACTACAACTACTATCAATTAAATGTAATGGAATTAGAATGGGTTTAAAATTGTCTTTTCATTTGGCTGAGTCGTATCTAGAAGACGATTCCGACCTCAACCGCTCTTAACCGACATCGGGTGCAAGTTACAGCGAGCTTCAGCCCCATAGTTCGTCATATCACAGGATGGAGTAATACTCGTTATCTTGAACTGACTCATTTTTTCAAAACTATTAGAGATTGTTATAGCATCTAAAATCTCTAATACCAATTAGCTATTAAAAGGAAACGACAAATATTATACTATGTTACTCTCTGGTACCAGATTTTCGACAAGATTTACTACCAGGCAGCCAGGTACAATCCAGATTCTTAGGCATTTCCACAATGTCTCAACTAAAGCCGACCCGCAAACACTAACAAGCTTTTTAACCTATAAGAAAGAAGCAATGGAAGCATATTACGAAAAAGCCCTTGGGACTAGTCCTCAAAATGATGAAATTGCGATCAAAAAGCCAACTGCAAGAACATCTGTAGAAGGCAGAAGTGGTGTTAGAAGAATCCGTATCCGAGATCATACCATCTTAGCAGATAGTCCTCCGAATTGGTGTGGCTATGACTTGGGTTCATCTGCTCCCGAAATATTACTAGGTGCTTTAGGTGCATGTATCTCGCATATGTATTTAGTCGTGGCAGCTTTAAAGCAAATCCCAATTACTTCTTTGGAGGTCGAAACTTCTGGCTCATTGGATCTTAGAAAAGGAAATGAAGGTTTTGAGAGCCAAGTACCAGGAATTGACGATATAAAGTATACTGTTTTTGTTGGAGGTGAAATTGATAGTCCTACTTTAAAGGCTTTGCATTATGAAGTGGAGAAAATCTGTCCTTTATATAATGTTATCAAAAACCCAAACAGCATAGAGGCCAAGGTTGTAAACGTGAGGGGTGACACAGAGGTCGAAGTTGAATTGTAACCTTATGAATAAAAATAACTTTACTCTGAGGAGGCCTTCCCCCTACCCCCCTCCCCAAGAGTTACTACCTCATGTCCATTTTATATTAAATAAATGTTAATATTAATAGCCTATTCATACCAATCAAACGAAGTAACATCAACAATAAACCTCCAATATTATTCGAAATTAAATCACTATACTTCTCAACAGATATGATATTAGGCCTCATCAATATAATCAGCCTCTTCTTTCTTCTCGAATACCACATTTCCACTAATAAGAGCATCATCACCATCGAAAAACTTAGCAATTTCTTCTAAATATGTTATAGGTATTGGATTTGTAGGTACATCGTTAATTTGTGATGCATTAACCAAGATTGGAAGACCAGATTTTGCCTGTGCAATGATATTTTTGTGAGAAATGTCCATCTTAGTTGTATCCAGTAAATATAAGAACATATACCGTTTGGAAAGATGGAATAGCATGCTTCCAGATGGATCAGTAAACCCAGGATGGATGTCATCTTTCAATCATTATGAATTTGGAGCAGTATGTGACTGGATTAATAGAACCTTAGGAAGAACCAGTGCTGCAGAACCAGGCTGGAAAAAAATTAAAATTGAGCCTACTCAGGTTAGAGGTATCAACAAGATCGATATTTATCATTGAACCCCTTATGGAAAGTTAAGTTTTAGCTATGAGATTGTTAATGGCGAATTTAAATTAGAAACAGTTGTTCCATACAACACTGCTGCCATAGTTAAAATGCCTAACAGAAAAGTCTACCACATCACTTCAGGAAATCACTCTTTTAATTGTGAGTTTGACTTGCCGCTTGAAAAATAAGCAGAAAAGAAATTCTGTCATATTCTCGAGTAAATTCCAGTTCATATCACTGCAACAAATAAATAAATAAATTAATAAAGAAAACATAGAAAAGCGTTAATTAAACAGTGTGTGGTATTAAATAAAACCATATAAAACTTCGATGTGAAAAGCCTTCTTCTTTCTTTTAACCATTCGTAACATTGATTCTATAGGTTCTTCGTTTTTCTTGTCGTTTAAACTTTTGAGTTGGGGTACTGGAACGTTTGTCCTTCGAAATGATATTTCATGTCGTTTTTTGAATGCTTCAAGCCAACCAGAGCTAAATGATGGAGACCTTGTGTCTGTCGTTTTAACTCGTTCCCATATTTCTTTGGCCTGGTCTAAAACCATTTTGTGACTTACGGTTATTCCTTGGAGATCCATACTAGACAGCCACTCCAAAAGTTGCTCTTCTAATTCCGGCCATTTAGGTTTTCGAATCCGCTTTTTCTCTCTCCAGTTGGCATCTGTTTTCAATTCAGCTACAGGTTTGGTCCTGAGGATATCTGAGACAGTCGATTTTGCAATTTTCTTACTAAACCGTGATTCAAACCATTCTGCACATTCTTTTTGCGTCTTATCCGGATAGTGATAATAATAGTATTCCCTTAATTGATTCTTCTCTTCTTGTGTATATGAAAGTGTCATTTTAGTTGTCAACTTCAAACTGTCTGTCGATAAGAAGAATATTTGGTGGTATTTTCTCGGAGGTCTGCATCCTTTATACTCTTTATATGTCGAACCTTATCACCGACAAGAGGAGCCGCTTGAGCGACGGAGTTCGAATAAATAAAAGAGATATTTCAATCACAACATTAAGAAAAAGCGAAAGAAAAGAGGGAAAAAATTATGGATTTAAACTGATTTAATACTTGAAATCTTTTATTTTCAATAGTAGTAGATCCTAGCTGGGTAATGCTGAGAATTGAATACCTGATTTGAATCGGAGATATGTTTTACATTTATCATATGCAATAACCTTGTTTTATACTGTAAAAGTTAACTGCTACTTTTAGCTCTATAAATTTAATGTCTTAGATATAAATAGCCTGGGTGCAACAAACGACTGGTTATTTATAGGTTTTTTCCGATGTAGGAGATAAGCTCCCGGATTCTTTAACCACTGGAACTGATTGACTGTCAAATTTGCTTAAGCATCTTGAAAAGGTCAGCCTTGCGTGCTATGGTATGTAGTACTATGTACGTAGCAGCGTGAACTAACGCTCCTGCGCTGAAATTATTACTCTGAAATTACATTTGGGTTCCGGATCGTTGCGGAGAGACCTCAGTAACTCAGCCAGACATTCTTCGACAAAGTGAAAATGTCAGAGAATTCGGAGATACCAAAGGAACCCAAAAGAAGGAGAACCAAACAGGCGTGTATCTCATGTCGACTTCGGAAGCGGAAATGCGATGGGAAATTCCCTTGCTCTATGTGTGTTCATTACGTTTACCCGTGTGAATACTCCAAAAAGAATGAAGAAGTAGATTATGGTGAAAGAATTGCTATTCCAAAGATAGATACCAATAGCGGTTCTACTGGAGACAATGGGTCATTTATTCATCCTCTAGAAAATGGTGTAGAACAAGATAATGAAATGAAGGACATTGAAACCACTGCGCGTGCAAGCAGCCCGAAATCGTCATATCTGTCTATTGACAGAGCCAGATTCATTGCAGCTGATAGCGCTATAGCCACCGCTAGAGTTGTGGCAGCAGAGTTGGGTTGTAAAAAGGAGTCATTACCGCGATTACACTCATTTGGATGGAATGTTGGTATTCGAAGAGAGCAGATGCCTGCTAAACCATCACCGATTCTAGCGTCTATCAAAGTTGAACAATTCCAAGAATATTCAGACCAGTATTTTGCTAATATCTTCCCGATTATTGGCTTGCCGAATAAAGATGTATATGTGGATCTTTGGAATAGAAGCAAAGTGTCAATTCTCGACTCTGATAAAGAATGTATGATTTGTGGAGTTCTCGCTCTTGGGTCATTTTTTTCAGCCAACAATGCATCCCCAGATCTAGAACAATTACTGTTGCAACATAGCAAAGTTATTTTGGATAGAACTCTTGATATTCCTGGTGAACATATTTCAACGTTTCATATTATAGGATGGATTCTAAGAACTATTTATCTACGGTGTACAACAAGACCTCATTTAAGTTGGCTGTCAAGTAGTATTACAATGCTTGTTTGTGAATCTACAGGCTTGCACCAGGAATTTGCAAGTTTAAAAGTGTCTAATAATCATATTAATACTGGTCCGTTAGGATTACAAGAGCTTGAAAACAGACGCAAGATATATTGGACTTCATGGGCCATCAACCGATGGTTAGCTATTGAGATGGGAAGATCCAAGGTTACCCTTAGACGAAGTGCAAGTCAAATGTTTACTTTTGTCAATGGTGCAAATGATTTTTCTTTGGATTTTGTTCAGATGATGCAAAATATTCCTAGTTGCAGCACTGATCGGGTTGAGTTTGTCAATATCATTCGAAATGAGAGGATGTTTGAGAAACTTGCCAATACAACCTATGTATTTGAGCCTTTACGAATTCTATCTGCTGATTTGTGTCTATTCTTTTTCAGGCGAATTAGACAATCGAACTCAAATTTATCACCTGAACAAAGCACTTGTTTTCTTAATGTTCTCAAGCTTGGAATAGAAGCATGTCTGAAACTAGGTTTACAATCAAGACCATACTGGAATCTCATTTCAGTACCATTTCAATCAGCCTGTGCTCTTTTATCAATAGATACTCTCGAATCTTTAGAGTTGGCACATCGTACAGTTGATATCCTTAAACAGTTAGCTTTACAATTCAATTCTCACTTAGCAAGAGAAGCTCTCAGCCAGGCTGAGCAACTCATGCAGTATTCCCATGAAAGAAAATTAAGAGCCCTGGAGATTCTCAAGGGAATAACTTCAGAGCCTGTTACTAGAGATATAGACTTGATGGAATTCTTTTCTAGCATGGATGGAATGACGGAACATCCAGCGGATGATTTATCAGGTTGGGCGCAGTTCTTCTAAATTAATTATAAAACTTTTTTGACATATTTATAAATAGTATAAATTTACCTTTTAAATGACTATAAATAACCTTATAAAACTTTATAAAGTGATAACATACTTTTTACCAGATCTGTTCTTAGTTTCAGTATAAGCCTCAACTGCTTGAGATAATGGCACTTTTTCAAGCTCAGAATCGGATGGAACCTCGAGCTTACCAGCTTCAAAATCTGCCTTCATCTCTCGAAGAGATTGGTTAATTTCGTCTATAGTGTAACTAAGAGAATTGACTCCATGGATACTTTGCTCCAGTCTATAAAGTTGCTTCATGTCAAAAGTAAGATCAGTAGAGCCTGTTCTAGGGGCAGCAATATAGATAAGCTGGCCATGTGGGGCAAGCACATCAAGGGCTGCACGAATTAACTTAGGGTCACCAACTGTGTCGAAGATGACATCCGGACCTTTACCACCCGTCAATTCCTTAGCTTTGGACAAGGTTGGGTCAGAACTGGTATTGATATCGGTAGTATCACGACGAGCAGCAGTCAAAACTTTAGCACCCTGAGCTTGAGCGAGTTGAACAGCGGCCTTTCCAACCGAACCAGTGGATCCTAAAACCAATGCAGTTTGGCCTGCCTTGAGATTGACCCTTTTCCACACCAAAGATGCTGTTGTATATGGAACACCAACCGAAGAAGCTTGAGCATAACTGAGGTTACCTGGGATCTCTGCAACTGCAGACTCGGGCAAAACAACATATTCAGCATGAGCACCGTCAACAGTGAAAGACAAAGTATTTCCACTACTACTATATATCCTCTTTCCAATTAAACTAGGAGATCCTTCGACAATTTCTCCTGCGAAATCTCTACCTGGGACTCTAGGAAAAGTAGTATAAGGGAACCCACCTGCTGCGTTAAGAGCATCACTAGGATTAATGGCCGCTGCATGCACTTTTACTAACACTGATCCTGAAGGGACCTTAGGTTTAGGCAAAGAAACGAGCTTGAGAACTGGAGTAGGAACACCTTCCTTAATAATTTGAAGAGCTTGCATATCTTTAATATATCAATAATAGACAATTGATGAATATCAACAATAATAAAGTACTACAACTAACCGTTAGGTATTTATATGAAGCTGAAGCTGCACCTTCGATTCGTAGTTTGGTTCTATGGGTACGGGCTTGGCGGGACGTAGCGGTTAATGCGGTAGCTGCGGGAATTAACATTTCTTGCTAAGCTATCACGCCATGATCCGCCGTGATTCTGAGGGTGATCGACCTCATATAAAAACTTAGATTATAAGTTAACTTATTGTATTGCCTATTCTGATTTTAGGTTTGGAAGAAAGAAAATACAGTATTGAACATGAGTTATATAATTAGTGGGTAATGAGTTACCATTCCATTTCTATTGTTCAATAGATCTTGACTAAGCTACCAAAGTTCGAGACCTCTGACCCACTTATATAAATCCGATGATTAGAGTTATCATATTTTCATTTTTTTTTCATAATATTTATGATTCTAAATGATTGGAAAGTTAAGCTCCAGTTAACCAAGTTCCACTAACATGTATATAGAATAAAGATCTTCTGCCTTTAGTCTCTTACTATTTGTTATAGTTGTTCTTTCTTCTTCTTTTAGACCATACCATAGTATTACCGTACTTCCAGTAATAAAATAACAAAATGGATATATCAAATGGGTTCATTTCCGGTTTTAGGAGATAACACACAGCTAATCATCGTTTCTCATTCACTTTAGTTTGGTATGTTCTTTCGCAGAACTTCTATCACCTAAGCTAACGCAGTAGAGAACATCTTATTACAGAAAAAATACCTTAAAATAGTCAGTACTATCATGACTATGCGATCAGATAGCTTTAAACGGATGAAACCCGGTTTACCTTAACTATCTTAGTCATGAGAAAGCGAAGCTGCAATCAATAACTGCCCCTTAATTATCTATAATCTATCCGCTTGAGATCTGCACAGCTTCCGCATGGGGGTGTGGCTTCTAGCTAGGTCAGGGAACATATAGCTTATGCGGCAACTGCGGGTCGGTTTTGTATGACTCCGCATTCGTATAAGACTTTAGTTATTTATCATTATTATATAAATAATTCCACAAGGAACTCATATTGAAAATTAATATGAATCCAAACATATATTAATAACCCTACTTATAAAATGATTGACATAGAAAATCAGAATGAAGTTCCCAATATATCGGACAGGTCAGTCCCCATACCATATCGAAGAGAACAAAGCAGTTCCGATAAGCAAGATCATGAAGAAGAAGAGCCCGAAGAAAGCTTCCCAGGATCAGAACTAGAGAGAACACAAACAATGTATTGCTCAGATGACTTTACCATATGTCGTGAGATTGCATTTGTATTTATTGTTTGTATGGGCCAGTTGATGACTCAAGCAGCTTTGTCTCAAGGAATTATCCCTATGCTTTATGTTGCAGATACCTTTAAAACAGAAAACATGGGCCAAGTAAGTTGGTTTTCTGCAGCCTATAGTTTAACAGTTGGTACTTTTATTTTAATATCAGGAAGATTGGGTGATCTCTATGGTTACAAGAAATTGTTTATTTTTGGTTACGTTTGGTTTAGTATCTGGTCTTTAGTTGCTGGATTTAGTGCGTTTTCAAAGAACCAGATATTTTTCGATATCTGCAGAGCTTTTCAAGGTATTGGACCTGCTTGCCTTTTGCCCAATGGTGTTGCATTGTTAGGAAGAGCTTATAGGGTTGGACCCCGCAAAAATATGGCCCTCAGTTTGTTTGGAGCAGTTGCTCCTGGTGGATTTGTTCTAGGTGCAGTGTTTAGCGCTATTTATGCACAGTTTGTATGGTGGCCCTGGACTTTATGGACATGTGGAATTGTAGCTGGTCTCCTTGCACTTGCTAGCATTTATGTTGTTCCTAATGTGGGCCATGAGTCGATAGGTAAGACAGGGAAGTTTGATTTGTATGGATCAATCACTGGGGTCATTGGCTTGGTTTTAATCAACTTCGCTTGGAACGAGGGTCCAGCTGCTGGATGGCAAAAGCCATACAATTATGTCTTACTTATCGTTGGTATGATTATCATTGGTTCATTTTTTTATATCGAAAGCAAAGTAGAACATCCCCTTCTTCCACTAGGTGCACTTTCTGAAAAGACTATTTTCGTACTTGCCTGTGTAGCAGCTGGATGGAGCAGTTTCGGAGTTTTTGTATTTTATTGTTTGCGCCTGCTGCTAGAATTCCAAAAGATAACTCCATTATTAGCTACTGCAAGATATGCTCCATGTGGATTATCAGGTGCTGTTGCAGCTATAACTACAGGAAAAATCATAACAAAAGTACACCCTTCATTCATCATGTCTGTTGCGATGTGTGCATTCTGTGCAGGTAATATTTTGGTATCTACTTGCGGGGTTGGTCAAACTTATTGGGGTGAGATATTCGTTGCTTGTATCTTGACACCATTTGGTATGGATCTCAGTTTTCCATCTGCTATTATCATGTTAAGTGATTATATGCCCAAAGAGGAACAAGGAATTGCTGCTTCGCTAGTCAATACTGTTGTAAATTACTCTATATCTATTGGATTGGGAATTGCTGGAACCGTTGAAAGCCAAATCGTCAAACAGACCGGCGATGACCTCAAGGGTTTAAGGGCTGCATTATATACTGGTATTGGTCTTAGTGGATTAGGAATCTGTGTTTCCATAATATTTATTTTTCGTGTTAGAAATATACTTTAACGTTTCATTTATTTATATAACTAATTATTAATACTATTTCTTTCCGTTGTTGTAAGTTACAGCTAGCAGAGATCACCACAACATACCGATCACCACAACATACCGATGGGTTATGAGCCAAATGTAAAATAAGTTTTAAATAACCAACCCGTAAATAGTTTATTTATACATGTATGTCTATTTATGTGATATATATATATTATGTTATATTTAGATTTATATATATGGTTAACAAACTTGAGACTAGTATCATTCCGACACTGGATATGCAGTTTAAGTTGTCGGCTAGATGGCTGAAAGCTATGCATCCTGCTGCTGCTAACAACAACTTCTGGTGCCAACGGCGAACCATCTGGCGGATGTATACACATTGGCTCGATATAAGATTATCACTATTCCGAATAGTTAATATAAAGGATTATTCGTCTAATATAGTCGATTACAATTAGTCAGGTTTCATAGACTGGTTTTGCTAAAGTAAAATTATTTTCAAGTTTAAGAACCTAATTTGTCACGCTTCCGCCACATAGCCTAATCCTTACTTTTAGTAAGGATACTTGCTTCATACGGCCATTATAAATTACAATACCACAATTTTAATGGGCTTGTGGGGAATATCAAAGTAATAAAATTTACAGGGAAAACTATAGTTTAAAGCATCATATTAACATCATTACTTACCTGGTTGATATCTTGTTGAATCATAAAGACAATTTTCTTGCTGGCTTGAGGCCGCAAATATCCGTCGGATATAATCAAAGCAATGTCATAACCGCCGTTAAAAATTATTATAAGTAAAGCAAATCAAATATGGCGGTCGATACTATAAATTTACAACAACCATCGCCAGACTTGAAAAAATTAAGTTCCAAAGAGCGTCGAAGGTTACGAAGACTGGTTCGTCCCGAGAAACGAAGACGAGTTGCTTTAGCCTGTATCTCATGTAAAAGGCGGAAGACGAAATGTGATGGATTACAACCGTGCAAAATATGTAAATTACGATCCTGGGATTGTAAATACACTGCCCCTGATTCCTCAAGTAAGGGAGATGTTTCTGATAATGTCAGTGAAATTTTGAATAATCCTGGCGAAAACAAAAATCATGATTCAAGCTCTCGTAGGTATCTCGAACTCAAGCAGAACCACCAAATATCTGACGACACTAGCGAATCCATGTCTTTATCAAATAGTATCTCATCTTCACCGTTAACTCATTCAACTACACATATATTGCCAATATCATTGGTACAGAACCGGTTAAGTTTGGTGCCTAGAGAGCTAACTACTAGTCCTCTTATTATGGATCCGCAGTTCACGGCAATAGATTCCCCTGATACTCTAAATAACGAAGACGAGCTTGTGATAGAAAATAATGAGAGCAGGCTTTTACGTAATAAGGGCGTCCCTAGATATGTAGGAGAAAGTTGTACCCTTTCATTGCTTGATCAAGTACGAACTATGTTTAGGCACTTTTTAGGAAAATCGCCCTTTACTGAAGATCCAGAGAGGTTTAATTTCGCAGATGAGATACCTCTTAAGCCAACTAAATCATTACTTCAGCTTCCATCAAAATCATCTGCTGATACTCTGATCTGTCTTTTTGAAAAGCATGTTCATAGTACTACCTATGTCTACGACCAACAAGATTTTTATAATATGGTGGAAGGTATCTATAAAGATCCCATTAAGGCTAAAGAAAGCTGGCTATGTCTGTTATATATGATATTTTCAATTGGGGTTTTATTTTATACCCCTAATGCTGTTGACTCGTTGGTCTGCAGCAACAGTCAGAAAATGCACTTATCACAATCGTTCTATAGTTGTGCAATCCACTACCAAGAAGACTGTATGGAGACTGCTGATATCCAAAGCGTTCAATGTGGGCTACTTCAAAGCATTTATTATGGGCTAATGTGCCGGAGAAATGAAGCGTGGATTGTCCTAAGTAAAGCAGTCCGTATATCAGAATCTCTTGGACTTGGAGTCGACCACTTCGATAAACAATTCCCCACTACAGAACAAATACACAGGCAGCGACTAGCTAAATCGTTGTATATTTTTGATGTTCTTCAATCAGCGATTTTAGGACGACATCCTCTTCAAGCTCATGTGGATATTGTAAGTCCTTCAGTGCAGGATATTAGCGAAGACGAGTTTCAGCAAAGCCAGTTTGTTACTCTTTGTAATATCATCGAGACAATTCTTCAAGACATATATAGAGGAAGACAGATATATTTCAAGAAAGCCCAAGTCCTTGTGGAACGACTTCAAAAATGGTCCAGTCTCTTTGAAAATATGGCTATTGAAAGGTATGGTGCAAGCAAAGAAGATGTCGGAAAAGGATTTCTTGGAGTAGCCTCTAAGATCCCCTGGTCCAACAAACTTCTCTTTCTTGAACTAAAATGTTGTTATCTGTATGCAATTATTCTTTTGGCACGACCTTTTTTGTTTTATGCTCTCTCGAGACAAGTTGCGCGGGTGAGTTCAAATTCAACTCCAACAACTGATGAAATCGAACACTTCCAACCCCTTTCTGATGCTTGCATCCAAAATGCATGTATGATTATTAAGATAGTTTCTCTAGAAGGACCATCTGGTTTTCCAAAAAGTGCTTTATTTATTATTAATAGTGTTTTCACATCTTTGGTTATACTCATAGTAGATCAGTTTCGGTTTAGGCTGCTATCAAATATGGATTCTGGCTATAAGCTTACCTGGGCAATCACAAGAGGTAAAGCGATTCTTGAACACTATTCAAGTACAAATCTACATGCAAAGAGATTCTACACCATCATTTCTACGATGTCTGAAGCTGTTTGGACAACATCTGACGTTGAACAAGCGAAAGATCTACTAAGCTTGAGTACAACACTGGAAACAGAAGGCTTTTGGACAACGTTGAATGCGAATAAGATTGCAGAAACAGATAATTTTGTCTCAGATAGTCAATTTTCGCCTTTTGATATCCAAGACTTGACTATAACCAGTGACCTGGATAATGTCTTTTTCACGCCTATAGGACCAATGTTGTCGTCAAATTTGAAAGAAAAAGATGATGACTTTGCAGCTTTTCTGGAAAATCTACCCAGCCTACAAACTTTATAATTATTTATCCGTTGTTTTATTATAATGCTTACTATCCAATTCATTTATCAACTATTTGCTCGACACATTCTAAGATCTATGCTCAGCGACAACAACCAAGTTGCTATTCGTTATGGCCGATCGGAGATTTTCAATTGCAGTAACCTGAAGAGATTTTTTAAGATTCTAAACTTCAAATGCCTACATGTGGTAATAAGACCGACTCCTCATGACTGAACATGCCAGGGTGTATTTCCGGTTTATTTTCGTTAACGTTGAGACCAACAGCACTAACCTTTCCTGAACCCAAAGCTTTAACTAAAGCATCTTCATCTATAATAGCTCCTCGAGCAGTATTTATAATTACCACTCCATCTTTTGTCTTTGACTGAGCTTTAGCATCTAGCATGTGTCTGGTATTATTATTTAAAGGTAAAATAATGGATAGATATCACATCACTTTCTTTTAATAATTCTTCAAATATATACACGGCACCATATTCGGAATCATCCTGTGCTTTATATCGATTATGATAAATTATACGAGAAACTCAAATGCTCAAGCCTTTTATTCAACTGCTTTACCAATAGATCCCATCCCTAAAATACCCAAGCATTTCCCTTGAGGATCATGAGCATTAACATGGCTCAAATCCCACACCGATTTCTTACTCTCACGCAAAACCCCTTCATAATACCTGAATTTTTCGGAGAGTAGCAAGAATCAAATAAATGGCCGTGTCAGATGTGCCATCGACAACTGCTGCTGGGGTATTTGACAACTTGATTTTTTTTCTGCTAATTGTTGAATATCAATATTGTCATATCTAGCACCTGCATGGCTGATAAATTTAACGCTGGGTGGGTAAGCATCGACTAGTTCCTTATAGGTTCGACCAACTAGTATTTCAGCGACGTACAATAGATGGTTGTGACATCGGAATATTTGTCCTTAAAATCCTCGAAGAATTCTTGTCGACTTTTTGATGTTAGCTCAACAAGATCTGCCACCTCACTAAGTTGTTGAAACTCGGCAGTGGCATAACTGATGGGTCCAAACTTAAGAACCTTGGGATTTGACATCTTTTATTTATTTATTTATTTTCCTTCTTGTTTCATAAGTCTTTATTAGCTATATTTATATTTTCGTACCGTGTCAGTCCCTAGTCCACCCTCTATCTCGGAAGATCTTTTTGTATAGCAGTTAGGCTTGAAGTCTGTAGCCTGTGACTCACAGAAAAGCTGGAACATTGAAAACGCAGATCCAAGAATTTGATGAAGCTGAGAAGCTTAATAAGCTGATGAGCCTAATAAGAGATGACAATTATAAGAACCTCATAGAATCTGTAGATTCACTATAGCTTTATTCTATTATATAAAGTACTTATTCTTATTCTTGAATATTAAAAGTGTACTCCTCTTGGGGTGCTAAGTACGGACTTTCGGGAGGACCAAAATAGCTGTCTCTAACACCGCCAAAATCCACAACCAGCTTTTGGAAGGTGACTCCAGGCTGAAGTGCCCATAGCTTTATAGTGTGTTTTCCAGGAGGTATATAATGAGAAGACTTGGATTTCCACATATTATCTGATACGGCTTGGAGCCAACCTCTCGGCATAGTTCCGCCTTCCGGCATGGGATCAGTTCCTTCCGGTACTAAAGGTATGATTCTAGGTTCGGAGTCATCAACGGCAATAGCATACTTTAATGGATCACTATCTCCATTAAAATTAAGTGATGGAGCTAAGTATACAGTTACTTCCGCTTCTTCTGTATTGGAAAATACAATCACATCGTAATCCAATTCTGGCGAATCTCTCACAGGCTTGGTTGATTGTATAATGGGCCATAGAGTGACTCCCGAAAGGGTGTGTCCAAACTGAGGTAATACCTTATAGTATGAATCATCGGTTGACAGATTTCTAGAGAAATGCTCGGCTTCAATACTTATAAGCCCTTCAGACTCTATGTGTCCGTGAACAAAGGATTCTGGTAAAACAGTCTTGTTGACAGGGACATTGACAAGAATAGACCGGAAATCACTCGACATTATCCAATTGTGTTTCTTGATGCCTTCACCATGTAAAGTGATATTTAATTGTGCGACGTAGGATCCTAAAGGAGCATTATCCCAATCCACGGATATAAATACTCTCTCGTCTGACCCATTCTCTCCTCCAGTTAGTCCTTTCGATTTGCTTAAATTAATATAAGGAACATCGACATGTATCTCCCATTCAGTATCTGTAGTCCCACGAGAAAAGATTTCAATATATCTTTGGGGCTTTCCATAAGGATCTAAAGGAGGCAATGTGAGATCCTGTGCTAAGAAAGGATGGAAATGATCATCACCAGGGATAGCAGAGAAATCGCCTTCAACAGAAACTCCAACATTACCTGGAAGCGCAGTTTGTCGCTTTTGAACAAAACTAAGAGATGGTATAGCATCCCTCATAGGAGCCTGCCACCAATTATATCCCAAATGAGTCTGATCCATGATATGGTCCCACTTTCCATCAAGTAGCTGATGATAGTTTTGAGAAACCTCGTAGTCTCTGTCAAATATTCCTAAAACTTCGAAAGCAATATCATTCGTAGCTGTCCTCTTTTGTTCGAAGTACATTTTATTAATTGCACTTTTAATTTGGAACTCATACATGGTATAGCCAGCTTTAACGGGATATACGACATTCTCATAGTACGAAGCTTTGATTGCTTCGGGAAGTTGGTCATGGACATACTCTGCTTTATCAGAAAGTAATTTCCATGACTCCAATACTCTTTCTGCTTCTTCATAGTTGACCAAACTGTAGGTTGCTGGTTCTACAAGTTCAAACCTTCTCCAAGCAGTATATGTAGCAAATTTATTCAAGATATCTGCTGTAACCTTTGCATATTCAGTACCATAGTCTCGTTCGGCCCAAAGCTCCAACCACTCCTCGATATTATCATATCCCCATCTGTCAAAATCATATGCAAGGTCAAAAAAGTAATTCATAGGTACTTCTAAAGGTTTTATATCTCCAACATTGACAATCCATAACTTTTGAACATTTCTTTGATATGCGATATTGAGTTGCTCCCACGTTCTTCTATACGAAACAGTATTTTGCCATTTATAACCTCTTGGCTGTCCAAAATACTCACTAATTTGTTAGATTTTTATTCTTCTAAATTCTGAATCAAGTTCGTTTTCTTACATACAAATGGTAATATAAGCCAGATCCACCAGGCCGGTCTACTGCATCCCCTAAAGGTAATCCTCTCAAATTACCAAAGTTATCATCACTCCACATAATAATCACATCATCTGGTACTTTCATTCCGTGTTCATAATACTGTTGAACTTCCTTATATAAACACCACATTTGAGGAACTTCTGATAAATTTTTGCCAGGATATGCACTGCTTAACATGTCTCTCTGAACAGCAACAACGTCATATAGCATTTCAATAGCTTCTTCTTCCGTTGCATCCATTGCAAAATCATCAAATCCTCGAATACTATTTTAGTTAGCAATAGTAACCTATCTTCTTTTCTAATAGACATACCCAAGGTTATAAATGCCTTCATAATTCTTAGCTCGTTGCACTCCATACTCCAAGAAATCTTTTATTGTTTCATTATTCTGATCCCAGGCCCAGATACCGTCACCGTAATGAATCCACTCTTCTTTTGTTCTAAGCATTGGTTCAGTGTGACTGCTTCCCATAATTACTCCATACGCATCGGCCAGCGGTTGGTTTTTGAGATCATCTGCATAGAACATACTTGCCCACATTGCAGGCCAAAGATAGTTTCCTCTCATTCTAAGAATAACTTCAAAAACATGGCTATAGAATTCATGCCCGAATGCTACACCGAACTCGGCTCTTCCCCAGATTTGTTCTGCCCAGTTAGCAAGTCCTGGTGCCTCGTCGTTAATGAAAATTCCTCGGTATTGAATTGATGGGGATCCCTGGATCTTTTCCTTGTTGAGAGCATATATCTCATTGTGCTGCTTTGCAGGGACATCTGACCAGAAATATAGTGGTGAAACACCAATTTGCTCTGAGACATCATAAATGCCATAAATTGTACCTCTTTTATCACTTCCAGCAATCACGAATGCTCTGCTGACATCTTCAAATGGATTATCTAAAATCTGACTGGTAAAGGATTCCCAAGTTCCCTCAATAGAGCTGACATTCAATTTGCCATTCTCTACAAGTTCATCAATTAATTTAGATTTCCCTATAGTTCCAGCTATAATAACAGTATCAGAAGAAGGTCCACTGCACATATGTGATGGACCTTCAAAAGAAAACGGCCCTTCCGCCTCATACTCATGTTCATTATGGGAAATATAATAGTCATATTTCCCTGTTCCACTGTTACATCCCGATACTACTAGCTTCATTGATTCTCTGTTAGTAACCCGCTCAAAATCATCTGCCAAATCACCAGCTGCTCTCAAAACAGACCACCATTCTTCACCATCCACCAGGATTTCTCCTACGCTGGTTTCAGAAACAAGCTGTAACTCATCCCCAAATTGCTTTGAAAATGAAATGACCGGTTCATTACCTATGGCCATTGTATAACCAAGATACAGGAAGACACATCCAATATGATAGAACAGCATATTGTAGTTGATCATGACTGCTCTATCTGATAAAGGATCCTGTCTGTTATTTATCGACCTTATATTCTCCAAATATATCGGTATCCCACTCTGATTACCATATCTAAAGCAACTTCAAGATACATATCCGATACAATGGATCAGACTTAGGAAGTGTCTGGGGAAAATACCAACTTTTAAGTTGTGGGGTATGCGGGCCGATTGCCGACTGTTGGTTTATTTCTTTATTGCCGTTGATTTAATATTTAAAATAATATTCTTGGTGCTAGTGAGATAAATATCAATATTTTAACCTTATATTATCATTTAAACTATTTTATTGGTTTGAATATATTTGATGAATAATTATGGATTGATATTATTTTTTTCTTTGAACTGAGAAACGATGTAGAACAGATAA
The DNA here is from genome assembly GCA_030572735.1 of Sugiyamaella mastotermitis. Classification (NCBI taxonomy): domain Eukaryota; kingdom Fungi; phylum Ascomycota; class Dipodascomycetes; order Dipodascales; family Trichomonascaceae; genus Sugiyamaella; species Sugiyamaella mastotermitis. The sequence goes on from JAJMBN010000077.1 coordinate 25,699, forward strand.
CTAACGTTTATATACTGAAGAAGTTGCATCGATGAGGAGATCTCAAAGTTGACGAAAACTATATTTCTACAAACAAAATTAGCATCCAGAAATATATGAAATTTAATTCAAGTATATATATATATATATTGGTACTACGATAATTTATTTACAAGAAGATGTCTTAGAATCAAAATTATATAGTAGATTCATATATATATTATTCTGGTTTTTCCATATATGCACCAAAATTGACGCTTTGGGAGTTACCGATAGCCGGCAGAATTGGTGGGGTCAAAAATACCCCACATCAAACTTGCATCTACAGTAATAATATTGACGGAATACCCGAATTCTGGTGAAAAGTATCAGGTTCTCTATTTTAACCGTCGACCCCCACTAGTTATTTGACAGATCCTTTTCATATAGGTGGGTAAGGAAATTGATTTATTAAAATCAAAATCCCCTTATTTGATTAAACATCTTACCTTTTAACTCTCTTTATCATGAAGAAATACACTTTTAGAGAGCAGTTGGTAGGGTTCCCCTGGGCTCAGTTAGCCGTTGTGGCCGTAGTCAGATTCTCTGAACCAGTAGCATTTGCATCCATTTTCCCATATATCTATTTTATGGTTAAATCTTTCAATATTGGCAATGAAGATGATATCGCTAGATACTCGGGTTTCTTGTCTAGTGCCTTCTCTCTTTCCCAATGTTTTACTGGTATTTTATGGGGTCGATTATCGGATAAATTTGGCCGTAAGCCAATCATTATCACAGGCATATTAGGAACAGCGTTTAGTTTAATATTATTTGGATTTTCTAAGAATTTCTATTTGGCGGTATTTGCTAGGATGATGAGTGGTGTATTAAATGGAAATGTCGGAGTTATCAGGACTTTGTTAGGTGAAATTGCGCATGAAAGAAAGCATCAAGCCCTGGCATTTTCCATTATGCCATTACTCTATTCCGTAGGCAGTGTAATAGGACCCGCTATTGGAGGGTATCTGGCTAACCCAATTGAGAGCCACCCTGATTGGTTTGAAGGTGATGAAAAATCCCCATTTAAGCAGATTTTAATTGAATTTCCGTTTTTGTTACCCAATTTAGTTGTTGGATCTTTGTTGATAGCAACTGCTTTATTTTGTTTCTTATTCCTTAAAGAGTCTCAACAAGATAATAAGAACAAGCGTGATATTGGTAGGGCTATAGGAAAGAAACTTACTTCTCTATTAGGATTTAAAGAGAAGAAATCAACCGAAGAACAACAATCTTTAATCAGTGATGAACCAGAACAATATGGAGCTGAACTAGCAAATGACGACAGATCCCCAAGTGATAAAGATGATCGTTTGACATGGAGCCAGATTATGGTACCTTCAGTTATTAAAATGTTATTTGCAAATGCTTTTATTGCTTGCCATTCAGTGGTATATGATGAATTCACACCAATTTTCATGTCTACCCCTGTAAATTATACAGGCTCCCCATCTTCTCTATTTAATATGAAGGGTGGATTGGGCTTTACATCAGAGAACATTGCTACATTGTTATCACTAAATGGTATAGTAGGAATGATTGTCATGATTTTCATTTTCCCTTATGCAGAGCGAAGATTTGGTGCTGTATCTACTTTCCACTTTGCTCTTGCTGGATATCCAATCGTTTACTTTTTAATTCCATTTTCTGTCTTTTTGGTATCAAGAGGCACCTCTACTACAATGACATATATGGCCATTGATATGATAATTAGGACATTTGTCAATTCACTTGGCCCTCCTTCAATTTTGGTTCTTGTTAACAGATCAGTTGCAAGCCCAAGACACCTTGGTGTCGTTAATGGTTCTGTTCAAATGGCATCAGCATTTGCCAGAGCCCTTGGGCCTTTCATATGGGGTTATTTCATGGCTTTAGGTCAAAGATTCCATGCATCTCAACTTCCTTGGTGGACTTTAGCAGCATTTGCATTTATGAGTTTCTTGGAGTCTTTATTAGTCCGAAAAGAAGAGATGCAAGAAGGTCCTAGTGAAGAGGAGGAAAGTGAAGAATTACAAGAGTAATTAAAATTTCATATAGACTAAGTATAATACACATACCACAGCCAATTGACGTTATATTAATAGATAAATAGAAAATTGAATCATAGAAATAGAAGGTTTAACCATATACCAAAATTGGAATGCTATAGGTTACTGGTCATTTACCGAATTGTAAACAGAGCCTTTTGGCTGATACAAGAAATATATAAGATCTTCGTTTAGATAACCGTATTGCTATGAGTATGATGCCTACCGCCAGCTAATAACCACTTTTAATATACGTGATAACTCTTAACTTGGTACACAGGCTTTGAATATCAGATTAACCTGTTTGGTTTCAAACAACTATCTCAAAATAATCTATAGAGGATATAGTCAATTAATACTTAAGATTGTGAAAGAGTGGGAAGAATACTTCTATGATTCAAGCTTCATCAAATTAGTATTTCCACTGATACTGGTATCAAATCGACCATGACTTGTTAAGGACTAACAGCTACAGAGTTAGAACGATCATCCTTTATAGTATGTTATCTTGTTTGGGAATATTTGACATAGGACTTGTACCGACACAAAAGAATTGAATTAGATCAAGTGAATATATAAGTTGAGAAATATAGACAGACCAGTATTATATAAGAAGAATGAAAGAACAGTAGTTCGGGATCTTGTATTTTGAATTTCATCCTTCTGGTGAATAGCTTAAAGAGCCATATTTTGATGCCACTTTAATTCTGAAATTTCCTAGCTCATTGTAGCATAAAAATTTAATATTCAATAATGTTGATTTTTGATTTTTGATTTTTTATATCTTTGATTTTTATTTGTTATATTCTACTTGCTTATTGAGTTGGAAAATATCTTAGTATCTTCAATTTTTATGGCAGTCAAAAGAACCGAGGGTCGGAATCTCGATAAATAAGGAGAATCCGCTCAAGGTGAACATGCCGAAGCTCAACAATGTATGTTTAGATGCATTACCACGTAATGATTTGACGCGCTATCTGCCAAGATGGATATCTAAAATTGAATTAACATTTATATTGCATATTTGAAGCAAAGAGGAACCTGAGTAATATTTAGATTTGGTAGGTTGAAACGTGGGGAAACGGGCCGACTCCCGCTGCACCAGCTCGATAAAGTAATGATACCCAGTATTTTATACGAACCTCTGCTGATCAACACCAAGCTAAAAAGAGAATAAATTGTGGGGTACAATATTACCATATTAATAACCTATATAGTACAACTCTTATAATTGTTCCTAGAAGTTTTGCTACTATTTGAGGGATATACAAGAGAGCCGACTATGGTACGAAGAACAGAGGGGCCCGATATACCCATAAATCATTACTATCGTGCACAATCTAGTTTGGCATTTACTGGCTACCCCACGATACATAGAATCTGCAATAGCATTTTTCTGAGTCTAGATAGATAAACGAGTTTTAACTATCCAGTTGTAAAGCCCGAAAATGTCCTGTCTGTTCTCATAATCAATATTTGGAGTTAATGCCATGAAGCGATATTAGAGTATACCAGTACAATCTGTGAAGAACTTTAAAAACATCCTGACGGCTATATACTGAAAGTCATCTGATGGTATATGTAACTAGGTTATGGCAATGGATTAGCAAATCTATGTGCTCATAGGAGTCGTGGCGGTAGGAAAGATCAAGCAGGAATGACCCCGCTAATACTGTTCCTGGCTAGTAGACAAAGGATTCATAACGACGTGTATTATAATGCTGACAATATTGTCAGTAAAATACGGCCACGATGGAGAGCCTCTTTCAAATTATTACAGGGGTTGTTCAATAGATGAGTAGCAAGCCACATAGATTCGTTGGTTTTATTCAGCAAACCGCTAGTAAGTGAAAATGCGACACTATGATCCCCACAATCCCCACATAATACAAACTATATTCCAATTTAGCCGTTGAGACTCAATGATACTAGTTCGCGGGGAGCTGGGGTAATCATCAATATGCCAGTCAATATAAATATTGGACACTATAGTAGAAATACATTAAGCAAAGATTTTCATCACCAATGAGTGAAATTGGAAACAGAGATTCAAAGAAAATAGAATTTGTTCATGTTGAAGAACAAGAACCTGACCAACCTTCTAAGGCTTTGGACCTTAGAGGTGCAGATAAGGCTCTTGATCTCTTGACTCATACACAGTTAAGAGTAACTTTAACAGAAGAAAACAACAAGAAGGTGCTTAGGAAAATTGATCTTCACCTTATGCCTATTATGCTTGTTTCTTATTTTCTTCAACAGCTTGACAAGTCCACGATGTCGTACTCAAGTGTATTCGGAATCCAGGAGCAGGCTCATCTGGTTGGAAAAGATTACTCATGGCTGAACTCCATAATCTATATAGCTCAATTGGTAGCTCAGCCTGCTGTTGCCTATTGCCTTGTTAGACTTCCCTATGGCAAGTTTTTAACATTTAACATGTTTTGTTGGGGTGCCATTCTCTGTTTTATGGCTTTAGCTAAAGATTTTAAAGGCTTGATGGTAACAAGATTTCTTCTAGGATTTTTTGAAGCTACCATTGCTCCAACATTTGTCGCTATTAATCAAATGTGGTACAGAAGAGCCGAACAATCTAATAGGGCAGCATACTGGTATGCTATGAATGGTGTTGCTACCATGTTTGGAAGTCTTATGGCCTATGGTCTTGGTCATATCAAGAGTGAGAAGCTTCATAGCTATCAAATTATTTTCTTATTTGCTGGACTGCTCACAGTTGTTGTATCATTTATCACATATTTTGTTTTGCCAGATTCTCCCTTGACAGCAAGATTTTTATCTGAGGAAGAAAAGCTTATTGCTGTTGAAAGACTAAGAGTAAGTCAGACTGGTATTGAGTCCAAAGTATGGAAATGGGGGCATGTCTGGGAGTCAATTTATGACGTTAAGACCTGGTGCTGGACTCTTATTCTTTTCTGTATTTCTGCTCCATCTGGTGGAGTAGGTGCATTTGGACCACTAATTATTTCATCATTTGGCTTTAATAGTTTTCAAACAATACTATTAAATGTGCCATGGGGTTTCTTGCAAATATTGGTTATTTTATTCAGTGCATTTGCAGCAACTAGGGCTCGTTTGAAGTCTCCTATCTTAATTTTCCTGTGCATTCCACCTTTGATTGGGTGTATCTTACTATTAGTTTTGAAACATGATACCAAACACCAAGGTGCATTGCTTGCTTCTTATTATTTGACAGGCTTTTTAGTTGGAATTACACCTATGGTATATTCATGGATCACAGCAAATACAGCGGGCGATACAAAGAAAAAATTCACTAATGCCATCGCTTTTATGGGTCAAAGTGCAGGAAATATTGTTGGGCCTCTGTTATACAGTGCTGATCAAGCACCGCTTTACCAAAGTGGACTAAAGGGTGATGTTGCTTTGTTCTCGCTCGAAATATTTTTCGTTGTTTTGACAGTTGGCGTTGTCCATGTTTTAAATAAATACCATGCGAAGAGGTGTTTAGAATTAGGAAAAGAGCCTCCAACCAGGGATTTGTCTATGGCAACATCAACAGAATTGAGGGAAGTATCAAGTGAAGATGCGACAGATACTGTAATTATTATGGATAACTCTCTCAGAGACACAACAGACTTAAAGAATGAGGACTTCCTTTATCTTTACTAACCAGTTAAACAATATTATATTAAGTCACTTTAAGACAATAAATCTTTATGAAAATTACCCCACGAGTAATTTTAATAGCACCCCGCCGTATAGTTTTCCCGATGCCAATATTCCATAAACAATTCCACTTTTAATCTCTGTGCAAATAAAATGATTCCTCCATCTACAAGATATAGGACCGGCTCCCGAGAAAAAAACTTTAAAAGATCGGGTGTCGGCGCGAATACCCATTTACTGAGTACTTGGAGTTGATAATTTGCGGGGTAACTACCCCGCAAACAGGGCAGAAGATAGTGGAGGCTAAACGATCCGAACATTCTCTGTTAATCACGAACAGTAATGAAATATAACAGATTTTATGAAAATCATAGATTAGATTGTTACGAGACATTTCCAGTGACATAATTTAGCTGAAAGAAGAGTTGCCCCTCTTCTTCATATCCCCCACATTATTTGATAGTCGCGTTTTGAAGCATATATATCGAGTACTTAAAACCACCATTTAGTCAAAATTAACAACATTTTCAAAACCAAAAAAAACAAAAATGTCAGAAGTAAAGCAAATAAGTTCAGAACATGAAGAGAATGTTTTGGGCAGTGTTCCAGATTCAAAGGTCGCATTTACTGTGAAAGGTGAGGATAAAGCTCTCGCATTCCTTTCTCAGACCTCTGAAAGGGTCCAACTTACTGAAGAAAACAACAAAAGAGTGCTTCGTAAAATTGATCTTAGGCTTCTTCCTATTATGCTTTTAGCATACTTCCTTCAACAACTTGATAAATCTACTTTATCTTATTCTAGTGTATTTGGTATTCAAACCGACGCACATTTGGTTGGCAACCAGTATTCTTGGTTAGGTTCAATTATCTATATTGCTCAATTAGCATTCCAACCAATGATTGCATATGCTCTTGTCCGTCTTCCTCTAGGGAAGTTTTTGTCTTTTAATATGTTTTGCTGGGGACTTGTATTATGTTTTATGTCAATTGCCAAGAATTTTAAAGGTCTTATGGCAACTCGATTTTTATTAGGTATGTTTGAAGCCACTATTGCGCCAACATTTGTTGCTATTAACCAGATGTGGTACAGACGAGCAGAACAAGCTAATAGAACTGCTGCATGGTATTGTATGAACGGAATTGCCACAATGTTTGGAAGTCTATTATCATATGGATTGGGGCATATCAACAGTAGTCAACTTTATAGTTACCAAATTATTTTTCTATTTGCAGGTTTGTTGACCGTTGTATCGGCAGTTCTTGCATATTTTATAATGCCAGATTCCCCATTGACAGCAAAGTTTTTATCGGAAGAAGAGAAACTAGTAGCTATTGAGAGAATGAGATCAAACCAGACTGGTATTGAGGCCAAAGTATGGAAGTGGGAACAGTTGTGGGAGACTGTATATGATCCCAAGACATGGTGTTGGACTGTCCTTTTATTCAGTATCTCAGGTCCTTCCGGAGGTGTATCCACATTTGGCCCACTTATTATAAAATCATTTGGATTCACTAGTTTTCAGACCATCCTTTTGAATATTCCCCTGGGCGCATTTCAGATTATGGTTGTACTATTAAGTGCGTTTACTGCTACAAAGTTTAAGCTTAAATCTCCAGTTCTCACCTTCCTTTGTATTCCTCCACTTATTGGATGTATTCTTCTTCTTGTTCTCAAGCATGATGATGCCCACAAGGGTCCTCTACTTGCTGCATTTTATATAACTACATTTTATGTCGGTATTACTCCAGTTATTTACGCATGGATTACCAATAATACTGGTGGAGATACAAAGAAAAAGTGTACTACTGCTATTTCTTTTATGGGCCAAAGCGCTGGAAATATTGCTGGACCACTTCTTTATAATTCTAATCAAGCACCTTTATATAAGACAGGTCTCAAAGCTGATATGGCTCTATTTGCAATTCTTTTAGCAAGCGTCGGTGCTACAACAGTTCTTTTATACTTTTTGAATCAATACCACGCCAGAAAATGCCAACAAATGGGTAAAGAGCCACCATCCAAGGATTTATCTATGGCTACAGCTAGAGAACTGCGTGAAATGGATCAAGGTGCCATTGAAATGGATGTTGCTTTGGACAATTCACTGAGAGACGTAACAGACCTAAAGAATGAAGATTTTGTCTACGTATACTAGTGTTATCTCTACATATTATATCGTGATGAGAGAGCCTTTAACTGTTTATGCTTAATAAAGATTCTTAAAAAAAATCAAAATATTCAAAGTAATAACTGAGGGTGAACGATTTCCATCAAAATCGTCCAATTGAAGGTATTCTATAATATTACTTTTAAAATGTTTATTTTGTGTAAATCTTATAATATGTTGTGTTGACTGAAAGAACACGGAATAATTAGGGAGATATAAGAGTTACTTACCGTATAAAAGGGATACGAATCATCCGGTCATACGGCTATTTTATTTCCTGTAGATTTAATCTGAGTGTAGAAATATGTGAGGCTCTAAATGAGACTAAGGATATTATTTCAGTTTCATTTCAGGAGTTCGATCTCAAGCATGCACATAAATCTTTGTTGCTATAGAAAGATTAAACTATAGGTTTCATTTTTCATCATAAATAGGCTATGTTTTGTATGAATTAATAAAAAAGGCTAAATATTAGTTTCACCTATTAACTGGTAGTTTTATCTAAGAGGTCTGATGTCTCCTAAAGAGAACCCTAAACAACAAGTCCATTCAAAGACGGTAATACTAATTATATGTAGAGTTTGAAGGGCTGAGTTATCAGGCCTATTTAGGTAATCTTCCGGAGACTTTTCAATCCCCTGTTCATAATCCTTTGATTCGAGTCATAATTACATGGATCACATATTACATATTCCAAAAACATGCAGGTCTTCCTGTACATTGTTAAAAAGTCAAGTCATGCTCACAGATCTTCGTTATTAATAAGAGGGGGATCTACTGCTGAAAATCGCGCAATCTATCTATTTGGCTGTAGTATTGTATAGTGAAAGGAATTAATAACTGGTTAATCATTACCCTAACAACAGTTCAGGATAAAGGGGGCTTTTAGGGTGATCTACAATACGGATATCTTACTCCAAAATAGTTTAAGACAGTCCGGATGATTTAACATTCTTATCAGCACTGAATTAAATGTTAGTGCATGTATATACAAACAAACACGAACACACAATAAAATGAGCAAGCTAAACAAAAAAACCACTGATCTCTACAGGTACAGAAAAAAAGGAAACAAAAATCAATTAAATAAATTTATTTCAAATATGTCATTATCAGCTGTCTATTACCGTGGATTATCGTATTTGAATCGTCATCGAATTGTTGATTTGTGTGGAGTTCTCAAACCCTAATACAACCGTTGTACTGCACATACGTGAATGTTAACATGTGTTACATACAAGTAAAGTTTCCGGACATTTACCTAATTCGAATCGGCCCATGTATAAAATAAGAAGGCTGCAATAGAAGAATTGGCGTAATGTAGGGTACATGTGCTATCGACAATTTAACGTTACAAAAATAAGAAGTAAAATACAAAAAATACATATTATCGTGAATTAATGTTACTAAAGATAAAGAAAAAAGAAAAAGAAAAGATCAACAACTAATGAACTTAACTCTAGGGCAAAGCTTCGGATTACGTGCCCAGCTTCATGCTAAAAATATTAACAATCTAAGTAAGCCACCATTGAAACTATGGACGGGTTCTTCTAAGCAGCAAGGCAGGAACTAATGCAACAAATACCCAAGCAGCGAATCACAGCGACCAAGCAGTAAACTATATAACCACAAATACCTTAATTGAATCCTTAAGAAAACCCTTGTAGCTCCACATGATTTAATATTTTTTGTCTATACTTGTGAAAAGGCTGACCATCTGATAGCATTAACGTTGGTCATAAAAGATAAGCAGATAGAAAAGAGCCCGGAGGGTTACCAATTATAGCAATAATCTGTACTAATCCATAAATGGTATAGATCAACGCCAGGTTCTACGATAATAATTAACATCAAGACGTTATAAAGTACACTAAACTGCATTATGTGGGTGTAAATATATTGGAAACAAAGTATATATAAAGTCAGGATGTTGGACATTTAGATCTTGTAAAAATTTAAAGTGCTCGAACTTATATCAATAGCAATTAAAAAAATGTCCTCTGAATTACCTCCTAGTTATATCGAAGCCGTATCACGCCCAGCAGTCCCTCTTACTACCAGTACTTCAGATACTACGGATGGACCAAGAAGTAGTATTTCAACCTCGGGTTCATCTGATGTCCCTCAATATGCTTTAGTGTCGCCCATGGTCGTGCCGACTTTACCGACTCAGGAGTTATGTATGACCCATCTTAAACTAATGGAATCAATCTACAATCTGAAAGTTTCTATTAGCAATTATGATGGGTTGTATGGATTATGGAATAGAAGAAGTTACAGTTTTGCAACTGAAAGTGATCGTCTAAATATCATCGCTAAACTATCAGAAAAGAGATGGCAAGTGTACGTTACAAAAGCAGAAAAAAGGTTTGAAAAGTGGTGGGCGACTGTCCGTCCTGATGGACCAATGATGACTATAGATGGTATTAGCAAGCTAACGCTAGGTAAAGCCTGGAAAGGAGATTTATATTTATGGTGTAAACAAGATCTTCCACCACTAGATGTATTAATGGTTTGGTATGCATATATATTAAATCCCCGTAAGTATTTAGAGGATTGTGTGAGAGAGAATATGCTAACATTTTGGGCAACTGGTTTGCCATGGGGAAACATAGAAAGCTCAATTAATCCAGAGTGTTTTGAATATAGTCCTGGAAGTCGTTGTATGTCACTTTTTGAAGAAAGGACACTGCAAAAATGGGATTCTCTTGAAGAAGAGAACATGATTCGTATTTCCTGCCCACGTTGTTCTAGCGAGATCATATGTCCACTGACAGATATTGAGCTTAACCCCATTACACTCGAAATGAGAGGTACAGGATACTGTGATCCTGACTTTCAAACCAGATGCCCAAAATGCACATTGGCATTAACTCATGAAACTCTTAGGGTTCAAAAGTTTAAGCAGCATCTAGAGTTATTAGATTCTCTAGTTCCCATGCCCGGTACACTGCTCTCAGAGAACGGCCAGATCGGTAATTCTGATTTGGGTCGCTTTGGATACACAAAGATAATGTATCCTAATTTGCTGCTAAAAGCTTTGCCTAATGTGACTAGCCAGAGTAATACTAGACCATATGCTAAAGGTATTTTTCTTGCTGAGCCCTACTCGGATATTAAATGTATTTCGCAGATTCATGATTTAATTTGTACAGCAATTGAAGATGACAACGTTAAGAAGCATATGAATCATCCATACAGACCTCATTTGTTGTCAAATATGTCAATTAGAAGAATGTTTTCCAACTATTGGGATAATTCTTCAAAATTTGGACTGGATCTTGTAGGTGCAGTTATTCGACAAGGAGCGTTTATTGAAAAGATGCACCAATTAGCTTGGATACACTCCGATTCTATAGCATCTGTCATTAGCAAGTCAATTACAAAGTATTCTCGTTTTATGAACATGGCAGCAAAGGACCCCAAGAAGATGTTGGTTCCAACGCTAGATGTATATCTTATCTGGCATACTCATCTCTTATGTCCTAGCTCTTACTATCAATTTTCTGATAAGTTAGTTGGCATGCTTATTGACCACAATGACAAAATACCAGAAACGACTCTTGGAAAAAGTTTTCAGTACACTTGCAAATTATACGAACAAAAATATAAAGAGCCTTATTCGGACTGTATTTGTTCTTATTGCCAAGCTATTAGAGACGCAAATAAACCAGGACTATTTTCCCATAGAAGTCATTACAAAAGAGTCAATAATCTATTACAACAGAAGAAACTTGGAAATTGTATTGGTCTCATATTTCCAGTCACAATGCAGTTCAATTACTTGCAACAGGACCATTTTTGAAAAACATTTGTGAGTTCGATATAGAATATCGCAATGACCTTAAATAGACCAGAAAGGAATCTATATTAAACAATACTCCAGCTGGCTTAGTAGATTCTGGCTGGGGTTATAAAATGACTGTTCCATTTGACCAATATCCTCTTATGGTGTCTCCTACTATAAGACTTTGCAGTTATCACACTAAAGTGAGCATGATTCCGGTTGAAGAAGGTGCGCCTTGCAATTGCTGTTCTGGTACTTGTACTGCCATGATAGCTGCAGGATCGTGTTCTCCATTTTCTTCGTGTAGCTTTTTGCACTAGTATTCATTATAGTTGAGTAATAAATATCTCATAATCATATTGTATCCACCAATACACAAATCAGCTAGTCCTATGATGATCAATTCTGCGGCTACCAGTACCACGATACAAATTGAATGAATGATACATTACCAGATATGGTTAAATAAACTATATTCATACCGTTGTTAACCGATATTTTATTCCTTGGAAGAAACCTATTAAAAATGGCTAAGCCATTTGTTATGCATGTGATGTCATTGTAATAATTTGTGTATATCAACCCCAAACGTCTCACCAACAATATATTATATTGTTCAAACATCATAACTTTAAAACACAGTACAAAAAGGCTTTTTACTAATAAACATTTTACGTCCACAATACTGTTTTTGTTTTAAAAAAAAATCCTTAGGATCATCTGGCTGAAAAAATTAAGCCCAAATAATAACTCCCTCATATTGTTGATATGGCATAGATCTCCAATTAGGAGATCAACCTAATAATACAGCTCCAAGGTGATACTAAATCAAAGATAGTAATAGCCACAGACACTATAGTCTCAGGTTTATATATCTTTTCTTGATCCCATGGTTTCGGTATAAATATCGGATCAATACCAGTGGATGCGAATGCCTCGGGAAACTACTGTACTGGCATGGTTGATAATGGCTCATATTCGAATTTCTCTCCTGGCAGAGTTGCCTGGCTAGTTCCAACAGTGCTAGTTGTACAGGCGGTAGTTTAGGCTTTGATGTGGAATATGGTAGAGGGGGTGGTGCTTGTGTAGGAGGCTGGGGCTGTTAAATCTAATTAAAATCTTAATACTTATAGATAATAACTCTTTAAGGAACCAATTTGCCACATTTTACTACACATACAATCTGCAATAAATGCCTTTATAGTCTATATTGCAGCTGATACACAGCTAGAAACTGCCAGCTTAGTTCCAACTTGACATGGGTAGCTAACTCCAACAATCGAAGGGGCAGCCATAAAGGGTGTATATCCGGTGATAATCATATCATAACCCCATGCGTTATATAAGCTGGGCACTTTCGAAGATAACAGCTCATATACCGACCTGTATATTTTAGGAGCAATATTGCTTCCTATTAATTTCACCGAATTATGACTAGATATATGTGGCCCATACAAAATATCTTTTGATAACTTGCTGGAGTGTACATCTAGATACTCAGTGACCCTTTTGTAATATGACATTTTGAATCGACCAGGCTTTATAGTATCTCGTACAATTCTGCAATAACAACAGAGACATTCTGAGTAAGGCTCTTTGTATTGCTCTTCGTATACTCGAGAACTGAATTCAAAAGCGGTAGCTAAAGTAAGTTCTGGGACATTATCATCATGGTCAACAAAAGTTTTTGCATTTTTCACACTATATTGATAATAAGATCCAGGATCTAACATATGAGTATGCCAGATCAAGTCTATATCCAAAGTAGGCACCATAATGTTTGGAGAATACCTAGAAATTAAATCAAAAAACCTGGTATATCTTTTAATTGACCTTCTAAGAATGGTAAATACATCACATTCGCTTAACCAGTTTAATTTTTGCATTTTCTCTATAAAAGTTCCTTGTCGTATAACTGCACCTACTAAGTCAATACTAAAAATTGAAAAATTCTCCCAGTAACATGAGAGTATAGATTTAACACCTTCCATCATAGGTACACGATTAAAGGAATGTTTACGGCAAAAAGAACGATCATTAAGCGACTTGGAAAGTTGGTCTCGAATCTCCGAGATACTGCTGTTGCTGTGATAAATGTCTCCAGAAAACACAGATTTATCGTAACCATTATAAAGTGGTTGAAATAGACTGGCCGATTTAACCATTTCTTTCAACAATATATTGGGAGCCATTATTGAAGAAAAGCTATGATTTCTTGTGTAATTACCTATTTCTCCCCTGTTTGACAGAAGAGTTCCTGGCATCGGAACAAAATCTCGCAACAACATTAAGTCGTTCTTAAATTTTTTGACTTTTAAGATTTCATGGGATATTTCTAAATCACATATAACACATGTTCTTAGAAAGCTGGAATCAGCTAAGCCACTACCATCTAAGCCCGCTATAGAAGGATTCCAGCATGCATTGGTCCATTCACACTTTAAATCTCGAAAACAACGTGGGCATGTAATAGTGACGAAACTTAGATCATCTAAGTTATCCCATTTTCGACCAGTTCTATTTTCAAACCTATCTTTACCAATATCACTCGGAATGTAAGTAAAATGAACAGGATCGATAGAATCATCTATATTACCCCATGGAAACCCAGTAGCCCAAAATTTGACCATATTTTGCCTTAAGCAATCTTGTAAAAAGCTTCTGGGATTCAGGCAAAAGGTATGCCAAACCATGAGAACATCTAATGGCGGAAGATCATCTTTGCTCCATAGATAATATTCTTTCTTCCAGGCACTATCAAAGGTCAGTTTTTCAAAATGATATATAGTAGGCATCTGACCCCCACCTCTGAGTGTACTCCACCAATTCTGAAACCTCTCCTGTGCTCTACTAACATACACTTGCCAGCGCTTTTCGGATGTTTTAGCAATCATATCAATATACTGCCTCCGACTTCTGGAATGATCTATGGTATTATTCCATATGCCAAACAATCCATCTTTATTGCTTATTTCTACTTTTAAGTTATAGAAACACTTTAGAAGCTTGAGATGCGCTAAACAGGCCGCTACCGACGGAAGTGCAGACTGCTTAATTGACAATGTCAAAAGAGAATGCTCATTTATATTGTTCTCTAGTTGTTCATTAGATATAGATGTATATGGAGTGGTTCGAGTCAGAGCTATTTGCACATTTTCTCTCACTACATCATCATAAGAAGGGGGAACGCCCAGTGGCATATTTGGTCAGCTTATATCCTGTAAGTTTCTTTGTAGCACCGAGTTTTATGGAACCCCATTTAAGTCCACATGGGGGTTTTTGGGGCATGGCGAACTTTAGTTTAACTATATCATATACTGTATACCGTAGTAAGTTCACTGGTAAACAATGTGACCAGGGTGAGTGCAGCCGATCATCATTTCTTGAAAGGGCTAAGCCGGTCTATAGAAAATCTTTAGTCTTACCGCAATAATTACTAGAAATCTGAAAACTACAAAAGCTTGCTATTTACTGTAGTAGAAATTCATGTTCCTTTGATTAACGAAAAGTTCAATAGGAAATATTTAACTTAGATTAACAGCCACCAGCTTTACTGAGTTTGTAAAAATAGGTGTATTGGTGTTACAGAGAATTAAGGACCTAGATTGTGACTAACTAGAAATACTCTGTATATCATTTAAATTATACATTAAATTCTATTTGTTCATCAGGTATATGTAAACTATGAAAAGCTTTTCTAATAGGATACCTGATGTGAAAACCGAACTAGATTAAAAACCGCCACTTCCACAACCTCCACCTCCACCGCTAAAACCTCCACCCCCACAACCGCCAAAACCACCAGCAGCTCCCCCTGAACAGACTCCAACACCACCACCCATTACCGCACAATTAGCACCATTAAATCCTCCTCCAGAGACACAACCTCCACCCCCTGCTGCAAATGCAGAACAAGCACCAGCAACACAATTTCCAGCTGCACCTGTTTCTACTGGCATAGTTCCAACATAACAAGGATATGTAGCACCGATAATAACAGGAGCAGCCATAAAGGGATAGAAAGACAGAGGGATAAGCATTGGATATCCCCATCCATAATATATACTGTCTCGAGGAGCCTTTTGATTCGCTCTTGCATTTCGAAGTGCGTTCAACTGACCTGCTTGCACGTATGCAACTCTTGCCATGGTAACTTTATCGGCCAAAATCCGAACAGCATTGTGGCTTGATATATGTGGTCCATTCATAACATCGGTTGACAGTTCCTTTGAATGGTCTTTAAGATATGCATTGACTTTCTTGTAGTACGCAGAAGATGAAAATAAACCTGGCTTATTACTGTCTCGAATTCCTTGACAGTACCAACAAATACATTCAGAGTATGGTTCTTTAAAATTTTGTTCATAGACTTTACAAGTGAATTGATATGCAGTACCGAGAGCCGACTCAGAAACTTTATCATCATGGTCTATTAATCTAGCAGTACGCTTCACCGAATATCGATAGTATGAATTTGGGCCAAGTAAGTGAGTATGCCACGCAAGATCGATATCTAAAGTTGGAACTATCATTTTACCAGGATTCATAGCTATTAGTTCCATAAAGCGAGAGTACTTTTTAATTGCTCTCTCCATAGTGGCTAAAATAGCTGGTGAATGTAACCAATCTAAACTATGCATTTTCTCAATAAATGTACCCTGACGGATCACAGCACCGACAAGATCCATGTTGAATATGGAATCATTGTCCCAATAACAAGCGAAGATTTTTCGGAATCCACCCACACCATTAATTCGATTTGCTAAGGAAGCATTAATATGAGTCTGGAGATTGGTATCACGGATAGCTTGAGACACCTGGTTTCGGATGTGAGACACCGAACATATATTGCTATAAGGTCGACTAGAAAAAACCCCTGTGTATACATGTTTGTTTCTATCAGTGATATGTGGCATAGCTTTCAACATATTATTTGGGTGCATCAGTCTGGAAAATGTGTCCTTCTTTTCATATACTCCAAGTTGGCCACTCGCAGACAGTAGAGTTCCTGGCATAGGGATGAATGATTGTAAAAGGGTGAGATCATCTTTAAATTTTTTGACACGCAAGGTTTCGTGAGTGATACGAAGATTACAGTCTATGCAAGTAATACTGAATTCAGTATCGGCATATCCAGATCCATCTACAGTCTTATTTTGATCATTTACACTGGCATTGGACCAGTGCCATTCTAACTCACATAGACAGTTTGGACAAGTAATATTTAAATAGTCAGGATCATCCAAGAGATCCCACTTGTGACCTGTGCGCTCTTCAAAATTCAATAATGAATGAGGTCCAGGGAAATAGTTAAACTCGACCGGGTCAATTGATTTATCTATATTACCCCATGGTAATCCAGTAGCCCAAAATTTAACCATATTATAGCGCAAACAATCTTGTAAATAGTTTTGAGGACTAAGAATGAAAGCATGCCAAACCATTAATACATCCAAAGGAGGTAAGTTATCTTGATTCCATACATATAACTCACCATTCCATGCATTATCTATAGTCAATCCATCTAGGCGTTGCATAGTGATCATAGATCCGTCGTTACCAACAGTGGCCCACCAACTCTCAAACCGCTTCTGTGCTCTTGTTACATATACTTGCCATCTCTTGTCTGATAGTTTTGCAACAGCATCTAGTTTATCTGACTCCTTACTATACACCAGTGAACTGCTATTCCATATGCCAAATAATCCATCTCTATTACTTATAATAACTCTTAAGTTGTAAAAACATTCCAGCAACTTCAAATGCGCAATACACAGCTCTATTGTTGGGAGAGTTGACTGCTGAATAGGTAAATGTAAAGTGGCATGACTTGACCTACGGTAACCGGATTCACCAGCTGGCCTATCAGATGGAATATTTGAGAATTGTGTAGATATCGATATTGGTGTTCTATTAGATGAACTAGTGGCAGTAGCACTAGAAGATGTGCGTCGTCGATTATTAGCGGCATTGAAATTCGAAATGGGATCTTCTATAGAAGGTGGAGTGGGTTCATGACCAGGAGGTGGTATACCAGCAGATGAACTTATTGCTTCACTATAGCTAGGTGGTAGTTCATCAGCCATTTAGTATAGAATCAATTAGGCTGGAAAAGAACTGGACTTCTATTTCTTTTTCTGTTATGGCGTCTGTGATGTCGTTGAATTGCCCTTGAATTGCCGTTTGAAATGTATTATTTTATGGAATGTCAAGCAATATTTAACCGAATCAACGAATGGAATCACAAAGGTATAAATATATATATATATATGATCTTTAATGAGAAATAAACAAAAGACTGAACTTTTGAAACTTTGATTAAGAATAAACAGAATTAATAATCAATAGGTCGTGTTTGGTAGACAAAATAATAATAAACAAGCTAAACTAACCAATGTTAAAATATGAGCTTGCATCGTATATTTAAATGCTGAACGGCGGTGTTGTGATAAGCTAGGCTAACTTAAAAGCTAACTGTTACGTTTTGCAGGCTCTACTATGTAACGACTTAAGCTTAGCCTAGGCAACACCATACGGCATTTTCTGCACTAACTTACATAAATTGGCAACCGACAGTAGGAAAGTCCGAGGAAAGACGGCGAACCTGCCAACAACAGTTAGCACCAGTTTACTTCCTTGGCCTGTGCTGGGATGTCTAACTTCTGCACTAATTCCGCATAACAACGCCAATTAAACTTGATCATCTATATAGAGTCTATGCCGTTGTATGCATACTGTAAGTTATCATCACCACTGTGACATTTTGCATATAAAAAATAATAAACACATATAACCAAATCCACACCCCCATGGGAATTGGGAATTGCAATGCATTGCAATATGAAGTTCAACTACATATAGATTCCATGCCGAACTGTGTCCGTCGGGATGATTATTCAAACAAAGGCTTGGTACGAAAATATTAAATAAGCGGCACATTTGGTGAATCAAATTTATAGATGAGCGGAAATAGAGGTCGTATTTTATATTGAAATCCGTGTGACTGAATTCTAGGGGAAATTTTTGAAATTTTGACATTTTGGTTGACTGATGATCCGCCATAAATATGTGCAGCCAACTACAAGCATGTAGATTCTAGAAATATGTGAGGCTCTAACTGAGACTAAGGATAGCTCATTACTTCGGTTGCATTTCAGAAGCTCGATCTCAAGCATGCACATAAACCTTTGTTGTTATAGAAAGATGAAACTATAGCTTTCATCGTTTACTATATATAGGCTATGTTTTGTACGAATTAATAAATTAAAGTTAAATATTAAGTTTACCTATTAACAGGTAGTTTTATCAAAGAGGTATTTTAGGGTTTACTTTAGGAGACTGCACACCTCTTGAAGAGCAAGCAGCATCGTATAGATAAACCCATTTGAAAACATGGATGGCTGGAAATTTAATATTTGAGTTCTTCCGATTGCAGTTCTGCAGAGTCGGCTCTTATCTATGCCGGATATCTGATTACAAGAATTCAATTGAAAAATGAACTCACCATAAAATATCTACATGTATATCATCTTTGTGGTTCGAAGTAAGTGAATTGCCAACTGGGAAAACAGAATGACCTCTAACTTCTCTAGCACAAGGAGACTAAATCAAAAACCCACACCGAAATAAACAGTGGAAGACTCACTGCTATGCGGAAGCCATTCCAATTTATTAATATCAGCCTTATAAAACCATCTAGATACTTAATACAGCTATGCAATAATTAGAGTAAGTAAACATCTATAAAGAAATAAAACCATAAGTTTAAGCCAATCACTTTAAAATCGAAAGAGACGTCGTAAATAAAATCTTGGTCGGCGGTCAAGCTCTCGCTCCAAATTAGCAATCTGCTGTCGCAAATTGGTATTTTCATTTCGCAAATTGGTATTTTCATTTCGCAAATTGGTATTTTCATTTCGCAAATTGGTATTTTCATTTCGCAAATTGGTATTTTCATTTCGCAAATTGGTATTTTCATTTCGCAAATTGGTATTTTCATTTCGCAAATTAGTAATTTCATTTCGCAAATTAGAAATTTCAGTAGTCAAGGAACTGATTTGGGTCATATGCTCTGTATGAATTTCCCTATTCAATCTTATATTTTCATGCCTTTCCAGATTCAATCTCTGGCCGTTATTACTTGCAACAAAATAAGCAGGCCCTTCAATAGAACTGGAATGGCCAGCATTCCTAGATGTTAATGATAGAACGATAATTAACCAGTTCAAGTCAAAACTTCTCATCATACAATCTTGCAGAACCAGAAGAAAATAAACCGCAACCGAACCAAGTACGCCAAGTTGCCTTTACAGTCTCATTGTTTGAGTCACCAGTAACATGATTAGCCTGATTAGCCCTGGTTCTCGGCTTCTTTCTTAAAGTATATTTCATTACTGTCGTATCTTAACAAAATCTTAAATTTAATTATACCCAAGATTGTCTAAGTTACACTTCCGGTAGGGGCAGGGTAAGGAATATAATCTTGGAGATCATTTGAAGTGATAATGTACCCCAGTTTCCTGTGAACTGCTCATGTGGATATGTCAAAGTCCCAGCTGTTATTAAGCATAGATTTGAAAAACATTTAACACCTTACTTACAATGAGTTAGATGAAATAGTATAATGGTAAATTGAATCATCTTCATCATCAGACAGTTCTTGGGAAAAGTCAAACATCTTATACACAATAAAGATATCAACTTGAAACCATCCAACGGTTAATACCGGATATATTGAATGTTTGACTGCGAAGTAAAAGTAAGACGTTTAACTTCCATATCAGTGGAACAAATATTTACAACAAAATATTAAACTCCCGCCTACTCCAAAACATAATTATGGAAGCCTAACATAACCATGGTGCTTCTGTCATATTGGGTTAGGTATTAGCAGTACTTCAAACTACTCTCAAAAGGCTGCTGTTCAAGTCAAGTCAATAGGTACCACCTGTAGCTGGTGGTTTCCTCTAACAAGGGACAAAAAAAAAAAACCGATATATAAAATGGGTTCCATGTATATTTAATATTCATTTCCCCATTTGGCAGTCATTTAATCACAAATCGAGATTCCTTTTATAGCGTGGGACTTCTAGATTTAATATAATATGCAGATTAGGTGGTCAATTAGAATATCCGTTGTCCCTTTGGATAGTAGTGTACACCGTCAAACCTGTACCAAGATAAACTGACATTATCGAGCAGGTCACTGAAGCATATCTTTATACATTTTAAAATGTAATCAGGGTTTCTAATCCAAAAGATCAAAAAAGCATGACTCATGAGCACCGGAAGGACATTATTATTTTATCAAAATACATGTTTAGGACTGGCTTGCTTAGAAACTTGAAAGTTTATTGGTGATTGCAAATTGAGAGGAAGAACGTAATACTGTTAACGATCTGGGATAAGTATCTGTGAGTCTTTCCTAAAATGGCCTACAGTAAGTAAGCATTCCCAATATTTACACACTGTTTTAAATATTTACCCTGAAGAATTCCAAAAGTACAAATTTAATTTATATCAAGTTATATATATATATTATTATTTAGGAGAGGCTGGACCTATTTAAGAGAATATTCAAATAAACTTTGGTGCATTTGTTTATTGCTGCCAGCTGCTTATGGTGGTAATGTGATGTATAAAATTATTTAAAATATATATGCAGAAGGGGGGGGATAACGGGGGTTTTTTTTTTATTTGTTGTTTAATTTGTTGATTTAATGTAGCAATTATATTAAATAAATAAAAGAAGAAAAAAAGCTACTGTATTCAATAATGCTTTCTATTTTTTTGTTTTTAATTAGTTACAAGTTAAGTTATATAACTACCAAACAGAGGAGATGAATCCTTTAGTTATATGCCAACTCCGTCTTGCTAGTTCCTTTTTGTAGAGACCCCCGCCCTTGCATGAATCGTTTGTAGAATAAGAGTTAAGATGTTGACGTAACAATAAAGTTGCTACGAGCCCTGAATCAACCAAATTATTTGATTTAAATACATATATACAAAATAATTAATTAATAACTAATATTACGGATCATTTAAATTGAACTAGGCGATTATTCAACAGCTTGAGTGGCGTTTTCCTGTTGTAGATCCCCTGGAATAACAAGCGGAACACCAAATTGAGATTCTTCAGTGGTATTATTGGAATTTGCTCGCACCTGGCGACGAGAAAAAGATCCCTTCGCTCTATCTGAAACATCAGCTAGTGCTTCTTCAGTGTTTAACAGATTCCAGCGAGATGATTCTGTCTGAGTCCAAGGACGACGTCTCAAGTGCGACACCAATTTATCCAACTGGGTCTGAACTAACTCCTTTTCAGTAATAGCCCTTCTTTTTTTTCAGATGAATTATCGTATGATTATTTACCATGGTAGTTACCAAGGAGACTATTTTTTCCATTGAGGTATTTTGATGTTCTGATAAGTAGTTACATGTATTACAGTACGTGAGTTCAGACTATTAACAGTTAGTGCATTAATTATTTCCTAGACTGTTGCTAATAAATCTCAGGGTGTCTACGATAGCTCCCATACTTTACGAAAATTACCTGTTCTCAAATTTCTCCAAGTCTCGTTCATATTCGAAATGTTATTTTCCATAGTCTTAGATAAAGGCTGCTCAAATATCTTATGGATCTCTTCTAAAGTGAGATTCTTGGTCTCAGGCATATATAAAGCTAAGAACATTCCCACCAAGATAAGCAATCCTGTATACAGTGAATACCCCTGTGGATGTCATTGCATCCGACATTTGTTGAAATGGATATGTGGTGATAAAAGTACCAGTCCAATCACAGATAGTAGTAATACTTACACCATATGATCGTAAGTATGTAGGATATACTTCGGACGCAAATACCCAAGGGCCTGGACCAAGTCCAGAAGACCAGAATATTGTAAAAGTTGTCATTCCCCACAGATATAAGCATAGTCTTAGGTTCAAAGACATCGCTAGGAAGTAACACCCAGTAATGGTCAAACCACACAAACACCTGGGATAGAGTTAGAGTACGACGACCTAATCGATCCATGAGATAGATAGCTGATAAGGTCGAGAAGAACATAACACCTCCACCAATTAAACTGGAATATACTGCATTAGTAGGACTTAGACTGGTGGCTTCCATTAATGAAGCTTGATAATACTCGATAGAATTAACACCCAACATTTGTTGACCTCCTAATTGATATACTACTGCAATAACCAATGCTCTGAGACAACGAGGGTTTGTAATTAGGTCTACAGCAATCCACCTTCCTTTAGACTGTTCTTCTTCATATAGTAAGGCTCGCTCCATAATAAAGAACTCTCGTCTCTCCTCAATAACACTGAACCCTCTAGCATGCTTCCATACGATGTATGATTCTAGCCTTTTGCCTTTCGCCATTAGCGATCTAGGACTTTCTGGAAGACCCAGCATTCCTATGAATAAAAATGTTGAAAATAAAAATGAACTTCCTAACATCCATCGCCAGTTTCCTTTTACTCCGTTGAAAATTGCTGCTATAACATACCCACACATGACTCCAAATGCTACCATACACTGATATAAAGATACTAGAGCTCCTCTCCATCTTACTGCACAACTTTCTGAAATATAAGCCGGTACTGTTCCCTGATAGTAACCCGAGGGCACTACCGAGAATAAGTCTACCAGCTAACATCACTCCAAAATTTTGAGCAGCTGCTTCTAATATTGCACCAACTGTGAAAAGCACGGATGACATAAGTATTGCTATTCTTCGTCCTAATGCATTATTCACTGGCATAATAAGGAATGCTCCAAAAATTGCTCCTAGTGGGGCAAATCCGACTATCATTGACATCTGTGAACTCGATAGATGTAGATCTGTAGGGATTTAAAGTGATGCTCCACTAATGAGACTTTGATCAACTCCAAAAAGAAACCCACCAACACTCGCTGAACAGGCCAATAGCCAAATGAGAACTTCTGGTCTTCTAACCAATTTTGTTATCAAGAATGGCTTCTTTCCAGACGAAATGTATTCTTCTTCAAGTGCTTCCAAATTGTCAGTACTTAAACTATCATCTGTTTGTACGGATACCCCTGTATCTATTTCCACAATAAGACTACTATCTTGCACTTATATACTGACATCTTCCAAGTAAAGCTGTTCCTGTTTATCATCAATAACACTCATTGTTTTATCTTTGTATGATCTTTATCTAAAATGCTTCTCTTTATATATTTTAGAGCCATTGGGTTTGGCCATATAGCCGACTTATTTCTTCATCGGCAGCAAGAAAATAAACTTCATGAACTTCCAGAAGTGAAGATAGCAATGTTAATCCTTTGTGTGACTCTAGTTATTTCGTGGAGTCTTTAATGAAATGCAAGCAGACGGCTATAAAAATAGACATTAGCAGATCCGAAGCTTAATCTCATTTCTAACTAATACTGTAACAGTCGTTCCATTAAAAATTATTATAAATATTAGACAGTTATAGGGGTTGTAGAAAATGCCTTTCAAAATTAGCCATATAATTCCAATCCCCAAGATCTTATATCTCTTGATTGTGCTGGTCACAAAGGAGGATCTGGTAATTTCAACTCAGCAAAAAGACGCTCAAGACGCTGAACTTGATAATCTGGTAATATTTCTTTTATAGCAATGAAATTATTCCAAGAACATTTGCCCATGTACCAGAAATTCTTTGTTGAAAGAATTCGAAAGAGAGCGGCAACGATTGATAAAGCAATTGGGTCCTTGTATTGAATTTTGGTAATGAAGCCGAAAGGTAATGCTACTGACCATAGTGTGATTAATGGTAGAAGAAGCAGATTATGTTCAGGGGATGTGTTTATGACAATCTCGGCTATTCGTGCTAGTACCTCTACAGGATATTTAAAATCTTCATCCATTTCACTAATCAAATCGCATGTTAGAGACTGCTGAATAATATGTAGATATTCTATATTGTCCAGCTTTGACAACATATTTCTAAGGTGATCAAGATCCGTTTCAGAACTAGGATCCTTGTTCGACTTGTTTGCAGACTCAAAAATGGATACAGTCCCTCGAAATAGTATTATCCACTCTAAATTTAAGCTGTCGATATCACTCTTCAGGTTTACTGTTAAGGAATAAAATGAAATCAACGCACTAGCTCTGAAAATTGAATCAAATGGAGGGTCATTTTCCATCCTCTCTCTAAGAGATTTCATAGACTGCACTTTATAGTATTCAACACAGCGTTTGTACTGTGGGAGTTTTGTTTCATGATATAAGTGAGCAGATGCGCATAGCGCCATTGCATAAAGAAGATGGTCTTCGCAATTTTCTAGACTATACTCAACTGTTTTCTCGTTATTATGAAGATCAGGGAAAAATGTTAACCAGGTGCTAGTACACCATTGATACATGACCTTAAGCTGTAGTTTATTCCATTCGGTTTGGTCCTCTTGGTGAAGTGATTCCGTCGGTGTGGATTTCCGTTGCTTGGTAGACCAAACCTTGACGTAATGGCAATCGAAACCCGACTTTTCGCACCGCTCACAAGTTGGTTTTCTTTCATCACATTTGATTTTTCTACGCTTACATTGAAGGCATCCGAAATGTGATCTTGGTGCTGAAGCAGTTCGTTTGTTTTTCTTCATCAATTTTTATGAGTTAAAACTTTCAGCTGCAATATGCAAGTAAGGGTTTTTATAAGTTACTCTAACAAATACTTTTCCGCAAGCTTTAGTTTTTTCTCTCATAGGTACATTATATAAGATAATATAATTAACAAATATTTTAAACTGATAATATCTTAATATTTAAGAAAAATACAGAGCTAAAATTAAATGAAAATGGCGAACAAATTTATTCGCTGATATGGTATGTATTGGAGAAACTTTATTTGCTGGTATGGCATATGTCGGACAAACTTTGTTAACTGTTACAGTGAGTTAGCTACTTCCATGAATTTCCGAAAAATAGAGCTCTGGAAGCCTTAAATCTTGTACAGGTAATAGTATAATTAATTTTTAAGATAATTATTATTATTGCTATATAATTACTGTGAACCTATTGTCAACTGATAACTTTTATACTAATGTCAATTTGAAGCTTCAGCAATTTCACCAACCAAGCATTGCTAATCTGTTAGATACACTTTCACAATTTTGTAACACATATAACACATATAACATACCAAACAACAACAGAAGAGAAGAGTGGTACAAATTCCAGGGCCTTCTTTTTTTTGTTCTTGCTGAATATATATTGGCTGAACTGGAGGTTGTTGGCCATTCTGATAGTAGCCAGGCTGTTGATGTTGGTAACCACCTTGACCTTGATAACCTTGTTGCTGCTATCCTTCGTTAGGCTATTCAAGAAAAATCATATATGAAAGAGGAGCCTACTTACGTAAGACATATATATTAAGAAGACGTATTATATTTGGTAGGAAAACAGAGGCTTTTCTCTGGGAGACTTGATATTTATAAAATTCAAAACAAAACAAAAAAAAAAGGAGACCAAACACATATCAAAAACCATAACAGACTTCTTATATACACTGAAGTTATCTTTTCTTTTTAGAATGTTACGAGTTCTATTTAAAATATTTTTTACGCTGCACATCATCCTGCCTGTATGCTCTATTCTATTGGGCCTAATGGACTAGTCCACCATCGAGGATCAACGCTATACCTCATACTGCAAGCTTTTAAAAAGCTGTTATATGCAATTGTTACTCAGTCATCTATTCTGAGAATTTGCTCTTCTGCATAAAACTTTTGAAAATGGGAAACACTCGGAAAAGGAAATGCTGTAGACCTTTTAGAAAGTTTCAGAAGCAGATGAACAGATCGAAAACAAAAAAATGAGTGATTGCATATCGGCTAACTCGTATACATGCAGGTTCCTACCTGATCTAACCAGTTAACGTTATATAGTAACTTAACTTAGCAGGTTAAGTTAACTTAATTCTGAGTGCATACTACTCGCCGTACGAAATGTGCTGCTAGCAGGATGTGAGCTTAACTAGTATTAACCTTCGGAAGATGAACGTATGTACCAGATACTTCTCAGCAATTTATGAGATACTTGCAAAATGTATTAGTTAAATATATTCAACCATATAAATAAATACTGATTGAAAAAGCAGAAAATAATAGAGACATACTGTTCTGCATATCAAGAATCTATTGGCAAAGTAATAAATTTGATTCAGATTTGTCATGCATAATTAAGATGCAATAGCGGATCAATCTGCATAGCAGATCAAAAATTTATGAAATTATCTATACAAGTAGTAAGATTTTCAACCAGCCCAAAATGCCAAGAAGATAGGAGACTTGTAGTATTTCCTTCACATATTACTGTATAAATAGTGGTAAATATTTCTTCAATTTAATTCCACAATGATATTTTCTATTATTTGGGTTTTCTATATTATTAGAATAGTGTTGGCTGGTTCGCCTTCAGGTGGATATGCTCCAGGTGTAATCGATTGCCCAGGCGTAAATTCACTTATCCGTCCAGCTACAACTATTAATGATAACGAAAAATCCTACATCGACAACCGGCATAAAGTAGCAAAACCAGCCTTAAAAGATTTCTTAACTAGAGCCAATTTAACAGATTTTGATGTTGATACATTTCTGTCCAATGCGACTATTCCCATCGGTCTTTCGTTCTCTGGAGGGGGCTATAGAGCCATGCTTTGTGGTGCCGGCCAGTTTGCTGCGTTTGATAATAGAACTGTCAATTCTACTGATAAGAACCATCTCGGAGGTCTCGTACAGGCTGCAACTTACTTGACTGGGTTATCAGGCGGAAATTGGTTAGTGGGTTCCATCATTTTTAATAACTTTAGCTCGATTTCAGATCTGCAAGGTTCTAGTTCTGTGTGGGATCTTGAACATTCTATGATAAACCCTGGTGGAATCAATATCTTTGATACAGCATCATATTGGGATGATATTGTAGATGATATTAAAGCTAAAGCACATGCGGGTTTCAATACGTCTTTTACAGATTTATGGGGACGTGGTTTATCCAACCAGATGATAGACCTTCCCAATGGAGGACCTGCACTTACTCTTGATGACATTAGAGAGTATGACGTTTTTAAATCTCATCGAATGCCATTTCCAATTATTGTCGCTGATGGTAGAGCTCCTAACACTCTGATTATAAGCGATAACTCTACTATTTTTGAAATTAACCCTTATGAGCTAGGGTCCTGGGACCCTTCTGTGTATTCATTCACGGATATTAAATACTTGGGAACCAATGTGACCGGTGGCGTACCAAACGGAACTTGTTATGCCGGTTTTGACAACGCCGGTTTTGTAATGGGAACCTCGTCTACTCTATTTAATCAGTTTCTCCTGCAGTTAAACTCAACTGGTGTGACAGGTCTCGTATATGAGTTAGCTGAAGGGTTTTTAGGCTTAATAGGAGAAGCAAATGATGATATTGCTATTTATGATCCTAATCCATTTAAAGATGTCGATTATGCAGATAGCTCAATTCCAGATGCACAGTTTCTTTCTCTAGTAGACGGAGGAGAAGATCTCCAGAATATCCCACTATATCCTCTGCTGCAGCCTCAGAGAAAGGTAGATGCTATTATTGCATTTGATAATTCTGCTGACACGAACTACTCTTGGCCCAATGGTGCTTCTATGGTTGCTTCATACGAAAGGCAATTTGGCAACCAGTCAAATGGTACGATCTTTCCCTATGTACCAGACGTAAATACGTTTATTAATGAGGGATTAATTGAACGTCCAACTTTTTTTGGCTGTAACTCTAGCAATTTAACTACTCTTTTCTCTTCGTCTGTTTCTGATGACGAAAAATATGTCCCTCCTCTTATTATCTACATTGCTAACCAGGCACATTCCTTCTATTCCAATACATCTACTTTCAAAATGAGCTATAGCAAAGCAGAGGTTGCTGGAATAATCCAAAATGGCTATAATACTGCTACCAGACAAAATGTTAGCCTGGATGATGATTGGGCATCCTGCTTGAGCTGTGCATTAATTCATAGGGAAATGGAGAGACAAGGTATGAATCAAACTATACAATGTCAACAATGCTTCTCGAAATATTGTTGGAGTGGAAGTATTGAGAACTACCTAGTTAAAAGTAATAGTTCTAATTATGATGAAACCTTAACCGTTAAATCCCAAACTTCTCATTTTGCTTCTTCTATGGCTCTGTTGATATTTGCTTTTACTGCTTTCTTTATAATAGTATTCTAGATGTGTATCTGATTTGAATTATAGAATTAGTTAGTAGTTATTGTGTTATTGGTGTAATATTGAGTTGTTCTTAGAGGTCCACTCAGTAAATGAAACCGTAACTTGTATACATTCAGAACTCTCAACATATCACATATAATATGTTGAACACTGTGACTTGTAACACATAACATAACCAGCGCAGAAACAGTCAGGCGCAGTTTCAGTTCCTGGAGGAAGGGTTATGGAAGGAGCGTTGGCTGTTATAAGATTGGATGTAGAAATGGTATCACTGGGGGAGATACTATTATCTGTAGTAGTTGCAGAAATAGATGTAGCAGCTGTTAGAGTTGAGCAAACGGTAAATACAGATTTGGTAGGAGAATAACTAGATGGGCAAGTAGTAGGGATTGTTGCAAGTTTAATTTGTAGTAGTGTACCAAGTGTTCCATCTGCGAGAACAATAACCGGATCTAATGTGGCAGCCAAAAGATTCACTATACTACAAGGAAGATTAGCAGCTAAAATCAATTGTAGAGATTGATTGACTACATTCTGAAGAATATTCAGTAGAAGTGTTTCTCCTTGGGGATAGATGACTGAAGTTACAATATCAGTTGCCAGAGGAGTGATAAATAAAACGAGATTGGCGACATAAGCCACGAGTGCTGCTTCAATATTTAAGACATCACACAAATTGTCTCCAATCAATCCGCCTGCATCTTCTTCGATAATAACTTCTTTTAATATGGTATCAAAGATAGTGTAAGAGTTCAAGATGTTATTGTAAGACGTCTGTTGACCCCCTAAGATGTTTAAGAAACCAAGAGCATTATTAGCTAAGACACTGGTCAAGTTAGCGAGTGCCTCTCTCGCAGAATTAATATTGGCTACTACTTGTCCAGCCGAGCCTTCCGAATCTCCACAGATTTGAGTCAATGAAGCTGTAGAAGCAGATACTGACTGAGTTACAGTTATTGGAAAACAAGTACTGGAAAATGTTGCCGTTGCTGTTGAACAAGTGGTGGAGATAGTTGTAAAATTTGTGACAGTTTCTCCAAAATCTGACGGTAGCTGTTGGATAACTGGATTCAATACAGATGCCATTTCCATGACGAAGGAGCAAGGTAAGTTGGCGGAGGCGACTAATTGAGTTGTCAGATCCAGAATCTGTGAGACTTGTTGAGACGTGGGTGTAGAGTTAGTTGCAGCATAAGGGGCAAAACCAGGGAGAGTAATTGCTAATTGACCGATATAGGATGTGATACCACTTTCAATTTGTGCAATATCACAGACACTATCACCTTCTAATCCTTGTTGTTCAGTATTAATAGCGGCCTGAAGATAGCCGGCCAAAGAAGCTACAGTTCCATTGACCAGAACTTCAGCACTAGAAGGATCAGTAGTAAGTAATGAAGTGCTAGCGTCAAGAATACTATTCATTGCAACTGCTGCCTGTTGAACGTTTTGTAAATTAGTCACAAAAGTATCGACAACAGCGTTGTCTGGACATTTTTGGCCTAGTACAGAACCCATAGTAAGAAGAATAGAAATAGAAATTGAAAAGAGTGACCAAACCATTTTTACACTGATTGAAAAACTTGATATCTATTACTGAAATGTTAATGTCGGACATAATAGTAACTATTTATATTTTGAATAAAATAGTTATTGTTTATTGAGAAAAACAAACGAAGATTCATTTGTCTTTCGATCTCTTTGTTTATTAAACAAAGGAATATAAAGGTTCATTAAAACAACATATAATCCAGATGCTGAAAAATCGCATAGTTGTAACGTTCATGAATACGAATACGGTGGTGTGCGGAAACGATCGAAATGGCGATGTCGTTTCTGTCTGCATCCTGCAGTTATCCCAGAGAAGAGCTACATAGCTGGGATAATACCTCAGCTTCTTGAATGCAACTACTGAATTAGGAAAATACATATTTTATAAACAGGTTAAATAACAAATATCAAAAATGTTGCAGGGAGTTTGCCGTTAGAAGGAATCTAGAGCTCATATGGTTTGATATAAAAACTACCGTATAGACCTCACAGTTAAAGAACTGATTGTATGAGCTTTATAAAGCTTTCTAAAAGGTTAAGTAACTTAAGTTTATCCTAGCATAAAAAGGTGTTGGTATGATGAGCATATACACAATGTCTGAATTCGAGATAACTAAATGTAGTCGAATGACTTTTATAAGCTAGAATGTATGCGCTGAACTGTATCGGTTAAAATGTAGCCACAAAAAAACTGTAATGCCAAGGAATTTCTACTGTTCGAATTACCCAGCTTGGTACATTTAATATGTAAATAGTAAAATATATATACATGATTATAATGTTGAGTTATAAACCAAATTACGAACAATAATGAAATAATATTTTTCGGTAATACTTTGACAATGTGGCTGCCACTCCACTTTAAATGTTACTTCCCACAGGCCCGTACAGACACATAGAGCAACTACCATACAGCAACTCGTCGCTTTTTATGGCTGTCATTATGTGTAGTTAAATATTGGATTGACATCATCACTTGATTAGGCTTATTTAGTGATTATAATTGTACAATTTTGTCGACTTGCATGTGATAGAGGAAGTACATGTAAATATGTAACTGCTACTATTATTAACTCATCCCCTAGGAATAGCAGTGCTGTTGGAGTAATGCAGCTGCATTACGACTTTGGGAATATGGAGGAATGGAATCATAACCTTACTTTATCTATTCATTAAGTTTTTACTGAAGTAAACTTAGCTTAGATATGGGTGAAACTCTATCAGTCGTCAATAGTCCTCGGACCTCTGAAGCACATTGAACTCGGGTCATATTTGATATATAAATATGGATAGACTATCACTGATCACTAGGAAGAACAACGAAGCCTACTAATATATTATCTTACTCCTTGACTCTAAATGTCACGTATCACTAGATCTTCTACTGCACCTAGTGAGCCTCATCTGCCTGAGGCTTCATTAACACAAGTGCGATCTAACGCAACCCTATAAATAAATAAAGATCCAATAATTGGTTATATTAAAAAGATGGAAAGGCCCGAGTGTTTGGTATAGTTTAGTTTATTGATATTTAAAAGCACAAATACAGTTGTAAACTATAGATATTCATTTACAGAATTAATATAGCAATTTTCTAAAATATGATAATGCTAACTAGGGGTGTCAAAGGCATTTCATAATAAGAACACAGCTTCAGAATACAATGGTTAAGCTAATCTCATTTCAGTCTATTAGAATAGCTGCTATGCATATCTTGAACGTAATTGGTAAAAGTTGACATCGCGCTAACCGTAAGAAAGGCCTCTAGCATTCACTATTATTCACCTATTAGTTAAAGAAAGGAGATCGGTGTCATGTAACAAAGTTCGTAGTGCTGAAGGTAACAATTAGTTACTGAGATGAAGGGGATCTCTATTAAGGTATAACGATTATGTGCATGCCTCGAACCGAGTTTTCCGTTGAAACTTGTTAATCTAATCAAAATATGCATCACTTGCATATAAGCTAAAACGAGCCAAGAAGTAATCACATGTAGTTGTCATAATCGTCACTTATGGAATATTTTAATATAAATATAATTATATTTTATAGAGAAACAGTATTTCAATGTTGATAATTTTGTATTACTAGTAACTGAGTTACTAGGAGGGTTTTGTCTTTAAGAAGAAAAGTGGTTTTTTTTAAATTTTTTTTTACCTGGATCGGACAGTAAACCACGCGAGTGGGGACATATAACAGCAAAATTAAAATTCGAATTCTATGATTCAATGAGATAATCAAATTAGAATATCTGATGTCGATGTTGTTGTGTATTTGATTTAGCTATCTAATTCTTTGGATAGCGACTCCTGCCTATAGGTACATATGAGTTATTTTATATATAGTTTTATGATTTTCATGTTCAATAGATAAATTTGATATTATTATTATTATTATTATTATTATTATTATTATTAATGTTATTATTAATGTTATTATTAATATTATATTATATTATATTTCAATATAAGCTAATTTTGAATAATATTAGGTATATATAATTTTGAATCAATTGTAATGGTATGAGAAAGCGAGACTAATTCTATATTTACCAACAATCCCAACGAGTCACGCTTTAGCTTAGGTCGATATACAATTAGACTCAAAACCTATTTTACAGGGTCAAGAATGATGCCACCTGCTTTAATGCCAAGAAACCACCCTGAAATATCTACTATGGCTGATATTAGTAGCTTCAAGTTGTGTCTTTTTTGACAATATATAACAGCAAATATGGACTTTGCCATCTAGAAAATCTAATTTCTTTGGTCAGAGACCAATCAAAAATAACAGTACTTATTTCTACATGGAGATTTTGAAATTCATCAACTTTGGAGAGGAGAAAAGATTGACAAACGGAATCTACGTTTATGGAAATTTACTTAAACTGTTCTGTATTTAATATGAGCTCAACAAAATCAAAATTCATTATAGCTATTTCAAACTACATATTTAGAATCAGATGTAACCTATGATATGTCATCTAGATTTCAAACTTCTATATTCTTACTTTCTTTTCCAATCACTTCAACAGTAAGTGCATCAACATGAGCAACTTCATCTCCAAAAACTTCTCCAATCATTTCCAATGTTAAGCCCTTAGTTTCGAGGTAGAAGAAGTACGCAATTATTAACCAAACTGCTAATAAACAGTCCCACACAATATAATACTTCCAGTTTATGGCGTCCATGGCAACAGGATTTACAAATCCATTATAAATTAGTGTCAACGTGGTTACAATGGCAGTGATGTTAATACCTTTTGCTCTTAATTGATAAGGGATGATCTCAGTATAATATAGAACAGGTAGACCGTTTAGCCCCATTCCATAAAACATATAGAAAAGGAAGATCATAGCTAATACACCATTAGCATAACCACTGGTCTTAAACTCGGGCGTTTCCTGTTGACCTAGGGCAGACAATATGGTCCAAATAACAAAAGTGGTTAACATTCCCGAGAATGATGCCAAAAATAGTTTTCGTCTTCCAAGTCTTTCTACAAGAGTTGCAAAGAATACTGCACAAATAAAATTATAAATCTGGAGTCCTCCATTAAGATACAATTGTTCATGAGTACCTGTAATGCCAATTTGGTCCAAAACAATATTAAGATAGTAAGAAACAAGACCATTTCCGGAAAGTTGCATATTACAAGGGATAACAATAAGTAAGAATAGACGATATCGATTAGCCTTTGTTCTTAAAAAGTCCATATAGGAGGTCTCATTAGCAATCTTCTCTAGTTCTAAGGCGGCAGAAATTTCAGCAATTTCCCAATCGACGAGTTTAGAGCTTTCATCTCCTCCAGCATGATGTTTAACCAACATTTCCCGTGCTTCTTTAAACTTATGTTTATCGATAAGATATCTTGGAGATTCTGGTACCCACCAAATCATTAACAGTTGGAGAAAAGGAAAGAATCCTTGAAGTAAACAAGGAATTCTCCATGACCAAGAAGATTCGCCAATAAAAGAAGTACCAAGTGTTAGCCACCCTGCGATAGTAGAACCCAAGTACCATAAAGTATTATAGCCAGCAGTAACAACTTGTCTTTGTTCTGGATATGAGCTTTCTAACAAAAGCAAGGGAGAAGCACCGGCACAGAAACCTGAACCGAATCCGAGTACCAGTCTCCCTGCTAAGAATTCTGTATAATTATGGGCACTGGCTTGAATTATAGCACCAACTATAATAATAAATGCTCCAAATCCAATGATTGGTTTTCTGCCAAATTTATCACAAGCCCATGGTAGGATTGGCCAGCATGCCACACTTCCAAACATCATACCATTTGAAAGACCTCCTAAATGTTGCCCAGTAGGGGAGTGAAAATCTCGCTGCCAAGTACTCATTGATTGTAAACCGTTAAGCATGGATCCATCATATCCATTATTTGTACTTGAAAACATACAGATAAGTAAGAAAAAATTAAGCTTGAGCAAGTGTTTTTGTTTGTACCATTTATAGCCATACTTCGGCATAACATCATCTAAGGTGACCTCACCGCCTCCATCAACGATATTGTTTACATCCTCAACATTATAGACGTCTGTCTTTTCGTGGTCTGACGTCGACATTTTAAAACCAAAATACCTGGTTCAAATTGTTAGATAATTAACAATATTTACCAAAGCAGATGTTTGCCTTTTAAGTCTATCCATATCTCAGTGGTATAAGGGCCATACAATCTATAATCGGTTAATTTTCCCGATTGACCATACGAGAGGCCAATAATACCCCGTAATACTGTAAGTGATGTCCCCACATTCCAGAAATCGTCGAATTTAGAATATATTCATCAATAGTGACTATTCTGATATATCAAGAGATGTAGGTTAGTTTTTGAAATACCTTAGGGTATTGATATTTATCTCATCCCATAATCATGCAATTTCCCCATATCTTCCTAATGAGATCGATCTCGGTCGGGATGGATCTCTAACAATCCACTATTTGAGTATATCTCCTTGGGGCAACTGCTACAAATTTCGGTTACTTATCCCG
Source organism: Sugiyamaella mastotermitis (assembly GCA_030572735.1). Taxonomy (NCBI): domain Eukaryota; kingdom Fungi; phylum Ascomycota; class Dipodascomycetes; order Dipodascales; family Trichomonascaceae; genus Sugiyamaella; species Sugiyamaella mastotermitis. The sequence continues at coordinate 61,126 of JAJMBN010000077.1, forward strand.
ATTGAGCATATAAGAGGCTATTGATACCCCGCAAAACTCTAAGCAATGTCACCATACTCCAGATGTCGTCTAATTTAGAGTATAGTGATCAATAGTGACTATTCTAATATATGTAGTAGAAAAGGGGGAAGGATAAGTTTTCCCATCCGTATCTCCCACAATTTACTTACCACTATTTAAGAAATACCTTTTATTAACTATTAAAATATAGATCTATGAATTAATAGATATAGGTTAGTTCTTTCAATAGCTTAGAATATTGATGTTTATCTTATCCCATAATCATGCAATTTCCCCGTATCCTCCTAAAGAGATCGCTCGCGGCAGGATGGATCTGCAGCAATCTACTATTTGGGTATATCTCCTTGGGGTAACTTCTACAAATTTCTCCGGTGTATTGTCACCAGCCTTATTGAAATCTTTATTAGTATACTTGTTCCGTAAATTATGATATAGATGATATCATCATGGCCCTAGACTATAAATATCATTATCTTGTGGTATTTAGATTGATTAGCCGATGCTATTGCGTGCTACTTTTTTAAGTGCTAGAAAAACCGACCGGACTGGCTCGGCCCACCAGATACTGTATGCTACTGTATGGCTACCACAGGCTTTAACCTTGTAGACCGGTTTATTTCAGAATGTGAAACCACCCTGTCCGTTCTCATCCACGTTCAATCTAGTATACTTAGTGTCGTAGGTAGGATAAAGGCGATTCCAACATGCTAGCAGACTTTATTAACATTTGTTCAAATATTTCTAAATAGGTTTGTTAAAAGTTTGTTGAAATAGAAATATATATCTCGTTTCGTTGTCTTGTAAAAATATTAATGTAAAGTAACAGTAACTCGCCGTAGAGAGCGAAAATATATTTCGAGCTTATTAGCTGACTCAAGTACATGCGATATCCTGCTATGCCAAACCAATGTTTTCAAAGTTCCTTCTATAGACAGTTGTTATTATTCTCACTTTTCACCCCGCTTTCTTTGCGTAACCAAGAAAATGCCTCAGAATCCTCGCTAAATAATTTAACCGAATAGCGTCAGTAGCATGTTGATGATAACAGAGTTTCCAGATTTGTCGGATTCGACGCACGCATAATTAATTTTTTCAGTAGAAGGGTTTTATCTATCATTACTAGTCATGTAAGAGCATATCCCAATAATAATGGGTATTTATAACATCACCTTGATTGAAAATAAACCGGATCTGATTTAACATGACCTTCTAGAGAAATTATATTAGTTAGATACCATTCTTGGGATTGATGTTGTTCGAAATTTGACAATGATCTTATGAAGTCCTTAAGCAGTTTGATTATTTAATATTATAATTCTGTCCTTAAAAGATAATAAGAAAGAAAGTAAAAAGAATAGTATCACTTGAATAGTACGACTGATCTCTGCAGAGAGCAAGATAGCTATGCGGGGTTCGCTTAAAAGCTATTCTTCATATAGACTTCTGAGTCACAGATACTATATTACATATGGTTATATATATTGATAAATTCATGTGGAATATGGAATTCTAGCCTATTAAACGCCCAGCAAATATATCCCACAATTGACCCGCATTTTTAAAAAATTTAACGGACTATACTCTCTATTAACACCAGTAATGATTTTCAGAAATAATATGAAAAAAGATCATAATTGTGCATGAAATTATAGAAACAAGAATGTTGTACTGATTCGTTTATTATTGGCGACACAGAATATCAGTGTTAAAATAATGACCTGATCCATCCGATTCTTATTAAAGTACATCTAGGTTTTATTTTATATATGATTAGAGGTAATAATTTTTAAAACTTTTAGATATGGAAATAGTAATCCTTATTTCTTCGGTGCACGCTGCTCGATGTTCCATTCTAACAATATAACGCACTGCTGTTGTTGCTAGGTCAGACTGTAGAAATTGATTCCAGTGCTGCTAAAACTAACTCACTCAGCATTCAAGATGACAAAATAACAAATGCAACTATTGCAGTTGTGTTCTATGATTGTCACTGAGTATGAAATCGACACATTAAAGGTTAAAATTGTTATTTTTAAGTGACTTCTTGATTTTAATAAAAACCCTTGTGGGTACACTACTTTGCTTTCATATTTCTAGGTGGACATTTAATTTAGTAGTAAATTCGTTATTTTAGTAATGAGACAAAATTACACATATTTCCAGTTCTAAAACCTGGCAATTCATTAAAGGGGATATCAGAAGTAAAGTATACCTTTTGAGAAGGATGACTTGATTAACAGACCGGTTAGTTTTGGTCTTACAGCAACGCTGACAATTAAGAATTCATTATTCTTAGCAGCATAACTTATGGAATGACAAATATTCAAACCAATAGCATTAGTAAGCAAAAGTACTAATCTAATGCTTAGTGGTGTAGCCTCTTAGAGCTTAAGAAAGCTGTTATTCATTAGATCAAATGTAATACTACATGTGTTATGATTTGTAATTATGAGCTACTTACTGTAACAAGTTGGAGGAGCTGTTGCTGTAAATCATATAGGGTTTGGAACTCTGACAGCGACTTCTGTTTTCAGGTTGAATTCCGCGCTTATCGGAATATCTCCCTATGCGATGACAAACATGTAGGCAACCGCTTTGTAATGTAAGTTAATACGGTGATAATCACCTATATATATAAATAGCCATGACTAGTCTGATGTTGATTATAAGGTTATACGATTATGACCGCTATTAAGAATATTACAATTGCTGGAGCTTCGGGCCAACTCGGCTCTGTTGTTTTTAAGAACTTTGTCGAATCGGGACAATTTAATATTAGAGTATTAAAGAGAGTTGGTTCCGAGTCAATCTTCCCTGCTGGTGCCGACGTTGTTGAAGTTGACTACTCTTCTTTTTCTTCCCTTAAAGAAGCTCTTAAGGACCAAGATCTTGTAATCTCTACTCTAACTACACTTGCAGTAGATGCCCAGCTTACCCTTATTGACGCTGCGATTGCTGTAGGAGTTAAACGATTTATCCCTTCAGAGTTTGGTTCCAATCTGGATGCTCCCAGTGTAAGAGTACTTCCTGTTTATGCAACCAAGGTAAGAATCCAAGACTATCTTATTGAAAAGTCAAAAAGCTCTAGTCTCACTTACACTTTTGTTTATAATTCAGTTTTTTTGGATTGGGGATTGCAACATAACTTCTTGGTCGACCTTTCAAAATCTGAACCCACCATATATGATGGAGGTAGTACTGAGTTTAGTGCAACCAGTCTTGAAACTGTAGGTGATGCTCTAATTGGAATTGCTAAGAATCTTCAAGAAACAGAAAATCGATCTGTATATATAGAGGATATCGTGATTTCTCAAAACAAGATCTTAGAATTAGCAAAACAGGCAGCTCCTCATAGGGTATGGTCTCCGATTAATGTTTCTATTGATGATATGGTTGAAAAAGCGAACCAAAGACTAGCTCAGGGACTTTTTGACTTTGAGACATTCATGCCTTATCTGTGTAGGGCTGTATTTGATCCCAAAAGCGAACCCAAATTTACCAAGAATGATAATGAGCTTTTCGGAATCAAAGGCAAGACTGACCAGGATGTTATCGACTACTTGAAGCAACTTCTTAATGAATAACTAATTTATGTTGTAGACATAAATATAGTATGGCCCTGACATTATGGGCGTGAAATTACTATTATATTTCAGTTTCTGATACATGATTCCAATTCATTAACTAAATAAATAATGATAAAAAAAGATAAACGCTTTGTCCTATTATGGAAAAAAAAAGACTTTAGTAATCCCGAAATATCGGTGTCAGTCAGAAACCCTGTTTTTGTAGTAGTAAGTAATACATCAACTGCTACCATTGCATCTTGTCTACTAACCTGTTTTTCTGAATTTGTAAGATAGTCAAATAATTTAACTACCCATTCCGTATGTTCCCAGCAGTCTATTCCATGCATTAGAGCCATTCTACAAGTTTTTAGTCTTAAGCGCACATCTCTTTTTGTTCTGGGCTATCACATCCTATTTATAATACCACCATAGTCATGAGTAATAACGAGTATATGTCTTGATGGATATCAAGGCAAAATTGGATGGACAGATGCCCTGCTATTGAAGCTAATTCAAATGCTGAATCTAAGGACAGCTGCAATGAACAATTTTCTGCAAGCTCAGAATCTCTAACACGGGGTCTATAAATATATATTACCGTGTCATGGTAAAATAACTTGAGATATGTTTTGAAGACATTAGGAGGACCTCGTTCCCAGTTGACATCTGGGGCCAAGTCTTTTTTCCATGCAATGAGCTTCGTAAAACAGACATTGCTAATCATTGCTGTAACTTTAGCCTTAGGATTATAGTGCGCGGTGAATATGCCCTAGAGTAATCTATTAGTTTTAGAGATAGATCAAATACTGACATTGTTCATCAGAGCATTCTTCCTAGCTATCAGAAGTACTATCCGCATCCTTTTTATAGCTAAAGTCTTTTATCTGCAAGTCCTCAACATCGGATGCATCAAGAGTGATTCTTGGCGGCTTTCCAAATATCTCTTATTAATAAGCACGAAAAAATTATTCGAAAGTGCTTCTTGTCATCTTCTTTCAAATCAAGTTTTGCTAATGATCTGTTCATCCGCATATCTTCAGCTATAGTTTTAGCTACATTAACATACGATTGTTCCAAATCTCCCTTGGTGAACTGCCCCAAAATGACAGTGACAAAGCTGTTTGTAATGATATAAGGGAGCTTATCTCTTCATCCCTATCAAATATCTCTTTTGCGGACTTGTAAAAATACTTTTTAGGGTCTATTCGGCCTTTAAATCTGGCTTCTGTAATTATAGACATTGGACAATGATAACAGTAGGCAAAGAAAACTGCATTCAGTAGCATGGGTGACAATCTACCCAGCATATATAGCTCTGTGAAATGGCGTCTACTAAGAACCGGATAAATGAGGTGAATCTTTGGAAAGAAAGCCTTGACAAAATTGAGCTGCATGCTTCCTTCGATGTACATTGGGAAGTGATCAGATCGCAAACCTTTTGCTTAGCGGTACTTTGACTTGCGATATCTCATTAATGATGTCGGTATGAACATGACCATTATCATTGAAGTGACGTAACAGTAGAGGTAATGGAGACGACTCGCCTAAAAATGACACTGAAATATCTTTAAAACTATCACTTTTCTCGCCTTTCAATGCTTCTAAGAGAACATCCCAAGATGCAAGTTGGTCGTTTAGGTTAGATAGTGAAACTGCAGGAGACGCTGCTTGAGATGGTCGCACTGCAACGATCATTGAAGACGAATTATCGTTATAAACCCGTACTTCTCCCGATGTACTGTCATGACAACTCTCTTGGAAGAGTTTTGTCGTGTTTAGTTCTCGTATCAGCAGGTGCATTTACAGAGACTTTCTGTGATAGTTGTCTCTTACGGGTATATTGACCTCGTTTCGTTGGGGTTATATAGCAATCAATTATCCCTCGGCACCGGCAATTCGAACATGGATTATTCTGGGGATTATAATCACATTTTACTTTGGATTTATGACAACATTCACATGTTTTTGATGTTATTACTCTTCTTTAGCGATTTTTAGACATTGTTCTATGAGTATTTAAAAAAATTATGGGTATTGCCGAAATGAAGTAGCTGTTGCCCCGCATTATGTGATGACACAGCGTAAGGGTAAAGATTATGTCATAAGCTTTCCATATTGAAACAGATAATAATATCAACTATCAAGATTGATTTCTTTCATTTTCTTTAAAAAAAATAATAAATTCTATGAGCCACATGGACTATAAAAAAATTTCAGTATTTATTTAACCTGGTTGCAGATATTTAGATGTGCCGGAAATTATATGACGAGAAATAAAGTATCTCAGTATGTGGTGTCTATATACAATATAATAGATAGAATATATGCCAGCTGATAAGTAAGCTACAGTTCATTATTATCAGCATTATCAGACCGTTACCGAATCCCATGCAAGAATTGGCTAATCAAGGTACTTCTATAACTTTTATCACAGTTTAGGAAGTTAACGTTGGCATTTGTTTGGAGCTTTCTCTGCTGCACGGCTTGTATATGATCAGTGGTCTATCAAATACCTTCGGTTACAGCATCCGTAAACATTGCACATTTACCATCTAAACTTACCAGATTCATCGATATCGAATATCATTCTCGAATTGAAAATAGGTTAAAAATGTGGGAGGTTTCAGGCGATGTTATATATTGATGGTGATGCTGTGTTGATTGTACCGAAAGGTTGAACATTTCGAGCATTGGTTCATTTTGAGCTTTCCTGTAATTATACAAGGAAAGCACATATATATGACGTCAATTATTCTGTATTCTTCCTGTTTGAGTAATTGGTGGTACACACTGATACCGTATGCTGAAAAGTTAAAAGCCCAGAGCTGTTGATCAACAGGAAGCAGACACTCATTCTAAGTAGAGATATCTATTTGCCAATCATATTTGTAGCCTCAGCCACAGTGTCAAGCCACAGGAAGCAACTCCTCGACATACAAGTTGTGATACAACCCGATATTAACTACCCCATTAAAATGAAAAGAAATGTTATGGAATTTTTATCAGAAATAAACATATACGATCTGGCTGAGTGATAAAATCCAACGCTCTGATACATGTATTAGTCTTCTCTAGCAGCTCCACTCTCCGTATCAAGGACTTGACAGAGGTATTTTGATGTATGTTATGCACCTAGATACTTCTTTAGCTTCGAGCTGTCTCAAACCAACCTCTTATCCATAAATGGAAGTGTCGCTTCGACCACGCGTGTTTCGAGTCAGAGGCATCCTGCATGGCCTAGAGAGGTAACTTAAGTTAAGCAATCTACAGATCTTGTCAATCAAAAGTTAGCTTGACGGGGGGACATTACACTATAAATATTATAGCTGTTTCCGATGATAAGTTTTGAAAAGTCTTCATCCAGTATAATAATGAAGATAAGCTGCTTATTATTCTATAGTCCCATTGTAGCTCTAGTAGCAGTTGCTTCTGCACAGGGGCCTTTTATGTCCAGACCAGATTTGTTGCCATCATTTCTCAATGTCACGCTGCTGGATTCTGAATTGGTTATTAAAGATTATTTATTCATGGCACCGTGGGATACGGGTTCTCAACCAACCCAAGGTCCACTCCTAGGTCCTCATATATACGACTGGGATGGTTCATTGCTATGGACCGGGTATGGATTAATGGCTAACATCATCGGTAATTTCAAGCCATTTGATTATGGTAGCGGAATAGGCAATCAGGTTTCATTTTTCCAAGGAGAATCCACTACTTCCGGACTTGGAATGGGTACTTATTGTATTATGGATAATACATATCAAATCTCGCAAAGAGTCGGTCTTAAGTCTCCATTCTTACATGATTTCCACGAGTTTCAACTAACTGGGCCCGATACTGCTGCCTTTTCTACTTATCAAGTTGTACCTGCTGACCTCAGTATTTTCAATGCTTCTCTTACATATGGATGGGTATATCAAGGTATCCTTATTGAGGTTAATTTAACTTCCGATGAAGTATTATTTCAATGGGATTCCATTGACCATATTCCTTTGAATGTGACTGTGATTGAAAAAGATCTTATTGACTCTACTGTTGGAACATCTATGAGCAATCCATTTGATTACCTCCATATGAACTCGATAGAAAAGGACGGGTATGGAAATTATCTGGTGTCAAGCAGACATAGTTCTACCCTGTATTATGTGAATGGAACTTCTGGTGATGTAATTTGGAACCTAAGTAATGGAAACGCTCCAACTAATTGGGATATTGCAGAAAATGCAACATTCGCATTTCAACATCATGCTCGGTGGTTGAATGCATCTGAAATCATCGAAGATGCATCTGAAGATACAAGATACCTAACAATATTTGATAACGAAAGTAGAGGAAATAGTGGAGAGGGATTTCGAAATACTTCTAGAGCTATTATTCTAAAACTGCAAACATTTGATAATTCGACCTTTAATACTAGTGGTAGCATTATTGGCGAGGCAACTCTATATAAGGAATTCCTTCCTAATAATGACCAATCCATGAGTACCTCCCAAGGATCGGTACAGGTTATGAATAGTACAAACGTTCTAGTGGGGTGGGGTGATGTTCCAGTTATTTCGGAGTTTTTACTCAATGGCACCAAAGTCTTTGAAGCTACCATTAACCAAGGTCAGTATTGTACATACAGAGCCTTTAAATCTAATTGGTCTGCTGTCCCATTCCAAGACCCTGCTGCCCTCTCTACTGGTATTCGGGATAACGCATCGACGGTTGTTTATTTTTCATGGAATGGGGCTACTGACATCTCCGCTTATAATCTATTGGCAAAAAATAAGTCCAACAGTGACTTTTCACAATTAGGTAAGGTGACCCCACAGTCTTTTGAAACACTTGAGGTTTTCGATGGACTCCATGATTCAATTATGTTGCAGGCCATTGCACAAAATGGATCTGTCATAGGTAATTATACAGTTCAGACTCATTTTGTAGGCAATGGTTCCATGCTTAGCGACGACTCGGATTCTGTCAATAGTACTACATCTATTAGTAGTAGCTCCTCTACTACAGTTGCAACTACCAGTGCGACTAAAAGCTCTTCTGCATCCCTCTCGTCACCAGCACTTCTGTCCCTCACTTTGAGTTCTCTAGCAGCCATTTCATATATGGTTTAATAATACTATACCACTCCCTGAGTTCCTCATCTAATTACCATTTGCTGTCCAATAATGCTTTCTGTTGTGGAATTATGATCATCATTGCAGTAAATTATATGGTGGCCACCTTACCGTTCAGCTGTCTTCCGCAATGCCAAGAGTGTAATTCTGTCTACAACTATCAGTTTAAAGAAAGCGATAACTTTATTAATATTATTATATCTTAATGTATTTTTAATATGGATATCACAGACATTTTTTTTTCTATTGCCTGTTTAACAGATTAGAGCATAATTTTTATAGTCATAACACTAAGAAGTAAATAATTACAGAGGTTGCAACCCACTTGAAGAAGTGATATCGCTCCGATAGATATGCAAGGTACCGGCCCGATGTAAGTGTCAACTTTTCCCCACTCGAAATTTGACAGGAAGAACGACTAGAAAAGTATCTTCGCAAAATCTAGATCCACCGATATTGCTCGAGATACCGGTTATATGGTATGGGCTCGTATTGATGTACTAATTTGATGTGACTGCTTTAGTTAACATACATAGTTCGACAGAAGATTTTACCGTAATTGTTACCATAACTTAGTATATAATTCGAAGGGTGCCGTCTGATCAGCCAACTTACTGTAATTAATCACCATTGGCCAGACAACGCTAGACCAGTTGTTTCTGGAAAAGATCACTTTCATACATACGAAAATATATAAATTGTGTGTTTATCCTTGTTGACTCGATGATTGTAGCTGTTTTCCGTATTTGTAATGGTTCTGTTTAAGATTGCTTCATACCTGGCTGCTGTAGCCCTGGCATTCAAGCGTTGTTCTGCCGAGTCTGCAAGTTGTCAAACAATTACATTGTCTACAACAACGCCTTCTAATAACAGTATTGCCCTCCAATCTTACTCGTACTGTTCAGGCTATTTAACTGTGAATGCCTTTGTAAAAGTAAGATATTTAACTTTGTTTGGTAATTTTTTTGACTATAAACTAAACTAATGATTAGAACTTGGATTATGACAAGCTAGTGACACTCTATTGGACTAATTTAGATGGTGTTTCCACTGCACTTAATGCTGCAAGCTTAAACTACGTTTCATCTGCTGCAGCTTCGGGTTGGGAGTTGTGGAGTTCAAATGTTTCCACTATTCCAGATGGAGTTTCCAAACTATTAAATATCACTTATCAAGCTACTGATATTGGACAAACTTTTACACAAATATTAAACCGCGAAGTTGTAGGATCGAATTTTACTTCCACTAGCACAACAGCTTATGTACCTTATGCAAGCCCAACTGGATTTTCGGATGATATCACAGATTGGATTATAGCTTCCGATAGCTCTGAAGCTGGTATATCCTTAAATGGTCTTCTGAATAATATTAATGTTAAAGGTGCTGCTAATGGTACTGTTATTGCAGCCCAGTCTTATGAAGATCCTGACTATGCTTATCACTGGGTTCGCGATGCATCATTAACTATGGATGTCGTTGAATCTTTATATGAAGCAGCAGATAACTGCACTAAACCTTTTTATGAGACTCTTTTGTTCCAGTATGCTAAAGCTTCTTATCAAGAGCAAAATGATCCTGACTTGATTACTGGACTTGGTGAGCCTAAATTTTTTTTAAATAATTCAGCATTTACCGGACCTTGGGGCCGACCTCAGAACGATGGACCAGCAACAAGAGCTATAACTCTTATAAAGTTTAGTACTGATTATCTTTCAAACGGTGGGTCAATTGATACAGTCAATGAGTTACTTTACGATTCTGATAATTTTAAAGGGCCAATCAAACGTGACTTGCAGTTTGTAGCTTCCAACTGGTCTTCGCCATCTTTTGATCTTTGGGAAGAGGAGGAATCGGACCACTTCTATACAAGACTTGTTCAACGTCGTGCCCTTATTATGGGCTCAAGTTTTGCTGCTTCTATGGGAGATGATTCTCTTAGTTCTCAACTAGCTACAGCTGCTGATGAGCTTTCGGCGACATTGTCACAATTTTGGGACCCCCTTAGAGACCTTATCTTGTATGAGTATGGTCCAGTCCTTAGAGGAAAGTCGAGTTACAAGGATATTGCTGTTATCTTGGGTGTCATTCATGGCTACAACCAAGATGAAGTTTATTCATACTCCGACGATCAAGTTTTGGTCAGCTTATATCAAATTGCAACTTCATTTATTGAAGTTTTTCCAATTTCCAGCACTACCCACGACGGATCTAGTCAGCCATTAGGAATTCCAATTGGTAGATATCCTGAAGATGTTTACAATGGTACTAGCACTAGCCTTGGAAATCCTTGGTATCTTTGTACAGCAGCTGTTTCTGAGTTATTGTATAATGCTGCAAAGGAATTACAAAATGCAGGTTCTGTTTCCATAACCTCTACTTCAGCACCATTCTGGGCTTATTTTGCTGCTGGTGTTAAAGTCACTGAAGGAGAAACTTACATCAAGACAAGCTCTCAATTTCAACCATTGGTTGACTCATTAATTGGATGGGGAGACGCATACTTTAGAACTATAAAGTACTATACTCCAACTGGTGGTCATCTTACTGAAGAGTTCAATAGAGTTTCTGGTACTCCTCAAGGTGCTAAGGATCTTACTTGGAGTTATGCTGCTCTTCTAACCGCTGCATTTGCCCGTGAATCACTTAGAGGCAACAAAAATTACGTATCGGATATCGCTCAACTAAAGGCTATGACCTGTCATATCATCAAGGATATTTCTACCTCCTCGTCGGCTTTACCTAGTAGTGGTGCCAATTCAACCTTATTAACTAGTTCAACAGTATTTGTTTCATCTCTTACTCCGAGTGTGTCTGTCACCCCCTCTACCACTCAGCTTTATGTTTCTGCTACTTCTACTGCTACCGTTTCTAGAACTCCTGTTCAGTTTTTGACCACTGCTGTTGTGTATTCCACTGTTGTTATTCCTTGTTTGACAATCTCTGGCACTGCTATCTATACTACAACTGTTGAGACAACTACTGTCGTTCCCTGCAGTCGCTCTACATCAACAGCAATTACAATATCTGTTATTTCCCCTTCAAGATCATCATTCGAAGCATCTTTCACTACTCCAAAATCTACCTCTGCAAGTAACTTGACACCTCTTTGTACTACTCCGTTGGAAGCTTATGAACCAACTGGAGCAGTAGTTCCTGCTACTCCTAGTTCATCCCTAGGTTCTAGTAATACCATGGTGAGTCTTATGGCTCAAACTGAAACTGCTACTACATATAGTAATATATACTCTGCAGTGGCCACTTCAAGTTCATTATCCACAGAGTCCTCTAGATTTCCAGAAACAGCTGAAGAAAGTTCCCAGCCTTCTGTAGATACTACTTCGGAAGGATTAAAGCTAGCGCGTCCTCTTATTATCATGTTCCTTGCTTTTCTCCTGACACTATCAACTGGCTGGTAATTATAATATCTCTTCGAGGATAGTTTCTAGTAGTTATAAATACATGAAAGTGTAGCTTAGTTCAAATGTCGACATTTGCTGACTTGTACGTAATGCATATATCCGAGTTTCAGTAGGCCTGCATTTTTCCCTGATTTATTAAATTATTGAAATATAAAGTGAAATAAAAATGAAATAAAATAATAATAATATTGATATATTAAATAATGAACTAAAAAAGAGAATAATCAATAAAAAATAAAATTAAAAAAAAATGAAAGCGAAAAAATAAAATAGAAATAAAACGAGACTCAATAAATCGTTCCTAATACTGTAGACAAAAGACTTATACATCCTTGTATAACAGTTAAACTGTGAAAGATTAAATGACCTTGGTTTCTTTTTCTCTTAACAGATATTTCTTTGTTATCATGAAATGACCTCATCCAATTATTAACAAGCTTTAGAGCAATTAGGACTGTGTTTGATTCTCTCTGAATACTCTCAAAGCATACTAATAAACCTTCAGTTCCAGTACTTACCAAATTGCGAACAGACAGAAATAAAACTTACCAACATACAACCTCAGGCATGAAAATTCGTCCCACTTCCAGGGATAGCAGTAGATATTCCAACCATTTTTGTT
>JAJMBN010000078.1:0-72956 GCA_030572735.1 Sugiyamaella mastotermitis
AAGGTTTCACATAACTCATTGGGATCATCCAACATGGAAGTAGACGATCTAACCTCAGGATAAGGAGACCAATCAGTGAAGATACAAGCTTCGAATCTAACATCAAATTCATACTCTTCATCGGTCAAATCGGGCCAGTTATCTCTTCCGTTTCCTAACAACTTGATTCTTTCGAGTAGATCATAATCGATGTTGATGTCATCCTTATGATATTCATAAGCACCTTTTAAAACCTCAAGGGATTCTTCAAAAGTTCTGGAGTCAATCTTTTTGACCAAAAAGTTGATCTCATCAACAGTCAACTCCAAACCCATATTCTGAGCAGCATGTTCAATTTTTTGGATCAAATCATCTTGATCACTGTATGGGATACTGCCAGCCTCGTCGAAGATCTTTTTTTCGTTAGTAGCCATTGCTTAACTGGTATTGTAATTAACAGCGGAGGACTAAGCAATATATTTAAAACATTTATTACTAAGCTTTCATTATTATAGGAAACATATCCACGGCACCATACTCATACTATCTATATAATGAATTTTTTTTTTTAATTTTGTACGGCACTGGAATGAATAGACGGGTGTGTCAGATTGGTGTAGTTAAAGTCTAAAATCATGTCTCACGGCACCAAGTACCATTAGCAATACGAGGCTCTACTGACAGCATCTTAGCATAGCACTGCTGGAGTAGCAAATACTATCGCCTAATCCAGTTCACATAATAGTGATCATGCATAAAAGATCTGCGTCTTGAGCGGAGCTATAGAGCCTGCGATACATAAGAGGATGATTATTTGCCCTTGTTACTTTGTTGTAGGTAGAGCTGCTTAGATGAGTGCTAAATGCAGATGATTTTTTCCGGTTCATGGGTCAATCCTATCCTACAGATTTTTTGCTTTATCGACACGCTGATCAGCTTCAACGTTAATTGATTACCTACTGGAGTAATGTATTACACTAAGTAGTTGAGTCATTTCGGGTGATTATCCTACAGCAGAAGGGTTGGGCTAGGCTGCACATAATTATCCTTTAAAAACTATTCTATTTAGCTTGGGATTACAGGCTGATAAACCAGGTATTCTAACTTGTTTAGGTGCTATGCTACTCTACGCACTAGCTCCGGTTTCTAGTGGCCAGTAAGTTATTATTCTGGTCAGGAAATATTTCTGCACATACAGTAACTTAGAGTATCGTATTATTATGATGAGCAGATCGTTTACCAAAATACCTGGTCTCAGTATTGGAGAAAAAACTAGGTTTTGCATAGTATTTTGAAAATTATAACTTAATATATATTTTCATAGTAAAAAGTATTTTATACCTATTATTTTTATTGGTATTTCTGCTAAGTTTTGACAATTGATAGATATCAGCTCGGCATGCCAATTTTCTGATATAATCACTTGGCAGGAATAGCAGCCATCAATTTACCATAACCTAACTTCTGTGAGTTATTCGTAATAATTGCAGGTTTTCCGTCAGTATTAATAAACCTTACCAGGTTCTACAGCACTACTTGTTATAGTAAAATAATAATAACCAGCTTGGTTATAATCATTTTCTCAGAGGTAGGTGTCCGTCCGGTCCGAAATTGTCATAAGCAATTCTGGTAGCGTGACTTTGACCTCTGACAGGTATGCCAAGAAATGCATTTATACAAAAGGAAACACAGTCGTAGTGCCGTATAAGATAAATATTATTTTAGAAGAAATTTTTGTGGTGCCGTGGATTTACAAAATTAGATTAGGAAATCAAAGGAAAGTAAACAGTTATCGTATTTCTTACAAATGTTGTGTGAATACTATCAGATACTTTCTAGCAGGTATAGTGGTTATCTTGCAGTTCAACGATATTATTGGTTGGGATAAAAATTTCATTTGATACAACTTGCAAGGGTTGACATTCAAAGTCTGTACAATGATAATATAATTTAATGTAAATTTAATTATTGTACGGGATATATGTACAGCCGATTAATATTTGTTGCGAGGTGCGATGAATAAGGAGTGTAATACTGCAGAACCCCGAGAGGGAGGATTTAACTGCGATGAATCACCACGAACCAACATTCACTTTGGCTGATTGTTTAGTTGACTGTTTTCTATGTTATCCAAAGATATTAAGAATAATTTTGATAGAAACGTTTTCTAGTTTCCCAGTACGATTACAGCCGGGTTCCTTTGTGTGGATAGTTAGACTACCAGATTTTTAAATCTTTTATTAGAACTCCGTCAAACTAGAGGATAGTCTCGATAAACTAACACCCTTTGCACAGGTGTGAAATCACCCATACAAGATCCAGACGTTATAAATGCACTACAGGTACCAGAATACCAGTTCCCGGCTTGGTGGCTATCACTAGGGATAGCTAGAAATTTTGTGGGATAACTAGTGGTGGTATTCTCTGATTTGAGGTACATTGTTGGGTTCTTTTTCAGTACGCTCTTCGAATATTTTAATTCTTTTAACTCTAAATTTCATTTCTCAATCACTGCAGCTGAGTTATGATTAGACAAGTAATGAGAATTACTTCCAGGTCTTTGAGTTTCGAAAGAAAGGAATCATACAAGTCATCGAAGATTGAATTCTTTTGGCGTTTATTTGGAAATGCACTCAGTGCAAAGACACTCTAAATAAGATAGTTATATTAGTACAGATCTGAAATCCATTGAAATTGGTCATACAGTAATGTTTCAGAAACCTTGTCATTGTGATGCAGAAAATGTTTTGTAATTTCTGGCGGTAGTATGATAATAGCTTCGAAGGAAAAGCTGATGGGCTAGGTCGATATCTAGAGCTGGAACGGCAGTTTTCAAGGAAAACTTCTGAGACATTTTCAAGAACCTATGATGTCTTATAATAGCTCTGCTCACATATTTATCTAAAGTAGAGAAGCTCAACCATCCAATTTCATACTTCGATTTGATAAGTGCAGTTTGTTGAATAACCACATCAGCTAGGTTCAGACCCATTGATCCAATTGTCCCAGAATCTGCTCATTGTCCGTCTTATTGATAGTTTTTCTTCATTTTTGAGCTTTGGGTTAGATTTCTTTGATCCTTTGGTTTCTCTCACCAGTGCGTGCTTTGATAAATACTGCTCTAAGGTGTATCTGCTGTCTGCGGTCTGCGAGGGTAGTATTGGGATATTTCTTTAAATCAGTCATATCTAAAAAAAATACCCGATATCCATACTGAGATAAGTATCTATTGACTTTCTTTAGTAACGAATTGAGAAACTAACTTTAAAGCATTTTTTGTTGTTCTACATCAAAATAATCTAGTATATGATGTCTTGCTAGTATACTCCTAGGTAAAGGTATATCAAGATCACACAACTCTTTAATACTTGATGTACATAGTACATTATTAACGACTGGTGAGTAATTAATGGGTGACATTATTTACACTCAGTCCGAAAACATCTAGGGCATCTGAAATTGTACTTTTTATTATTATCCAAAATACTTGGCACGTCCCTAGACATATCTGCGTCAGTTTCAAATTTTCTCTAATCTCGCTGCTGGTGTTATAAGACCATTTTTCGGTATTAATACAACTGTTGATCTCTTCTAGAGGTAATACATAGGTCTAAATATCCATTATTAACCTTAAAATACTATCTTCCATGTATTTAACAGGACTAAGGAAAAATGAGTTCCATACCATCAGTACGTCAATTGGGGCAGCTTATCCTGCCAATTGATGGGGTGCATTACTATCGTAAGAACTTAGATCCTCTAAAGATATATAGTAATCTTCTGAGTAGGTATTTTTCAATACTGAAGGCAGTTATGTTTAGCGTGATATGATAGGTAAATAGCCATCTCTCATATCTTGTAGGTTCGTTGTATTTGAAATGCATATAGAGATGAGGCTGGACTTTTTGAAACGCTGGATATTGCTATATTTTAGATATTAATATTAAGTATTAAAAATGACAAGCTGAAATAAAGAATACGTTCCGAAGGACACTTCCATTTTTATTTACTTTTGTGATACAAACTATAGTACAGCCAAGATTTATTCCTGTCAGTTACAGCGTACATGTAACTTTTTACAGTATCTGATAACTATCTAAGCCGCAGTTTCAAACAGTGTTGCAACTCAAACCAACTTTCTTAGGAAAGGGATCCACTACACTAGCACTAAGATGGAAATGCTATTTTGCTATAACAACGAGAGTAAAAATTACATTTTAGGGACAAGGTTTTAGATTTTGTTTTGCTACGCTGAGTACGAAGACTGTGCTTATGTCAGACTTGATCATATAGCCTATAAGCGGATATTTGTATGAGTATATGAGCATACTAAGGTTTAGCAAATTGTTCCATAATTCCTGAAGTAGAATTCTTGCAGAAACTTATAAATTAAGGTTTAAAAGCTGATTAGCACAAGACATACTTGGTGCAATGTGACTAACTTTACAGTTCGGCTAGTAACTCCACATTATCGTTGACTCACAAATACATTTTCAGTTTACGCATCTCCGCCGCATCCATAAACCCTCTGACCACCCTGTGTCTGTGTATACCAGGTAACTTAACTGTTAATCTAAAGTTAACCTGTAAAGCTTACATCTGTAAGTTAAGTTAAATGTAGTTCAGCAACTGCGTAAGTTAGTTCTAGGTAACTTTAACTGTAACTTAAAGTTAGACATAGATAGCATAGCTACATATAACACATTTTTCACAGTTTGAACTGTAGAAGGCTAACTTATCTCTGTGAAGTTTGTATTGCAGTATGCGCAGGCATTTTGAGTAGAATTTACGCACGGAACTCATTGCATATTCAGAGAGGTCAAAAATGTACCATATCTATTTATTACATGTTACTTATACTTTTTAAGATATATCAAAATAGAGTCTAATTTGAGCACTTTTTACAAAAATTAGGCCGGACCTTATACTTTTTAAGATATATCAAAATAGAGTCTAATTTGAGCACTTTTTACAAAAATTAGGCCGGACCTTATACTTTTTAAGATATATCAAAATAGAGTCTAATTTGAGCACTTTTTACAAAAATTAGGCCGGACCTGTCAAATTTGAAAGAATTAGCCTAGTGTAGATCTAACCTAAAGAGACAATTGTCAGATTGATCTTGTCAGCAGATCTCAGTTTGACGCTAAATTACTAACTGTTACATTTATGGCGTATCTGAGTAGGATCTTAGGTTGTCTTTGTCAAAGTGTACTTCAAAGTACTTTCATGCATACAAAGAAAATAAATTTCACCTTAATCCAGCTATATCCCGTATTCTCTTAGTAATTATTACTAATTTCAAAAACAACCATAAAATAAAATTATAGAACTTCAATGTCCGACCTCTATAGATAACTTGAAGTTACAACATTTATCTATGCTTATCAGTGCTTAACTTTAGGTTTTGGTCTGGCCAATATAACCGCCCGGTTAAACACGTTTTCTGGACTACAGCAGATAATTCACTCCACTGTATAATCAATATAATGTCACGAGATCCTATGCGATGTATTAGGATAAAATAAGAAGTAGTTAGTGTGTCACAGACATAGGCTAATTATTTAAATCACAAAGTCTTATCTACACATAATTTGCCTTCAATATCTTTGTTATCTGCATCTATGTCTACGTCTACGTTTACGTTTAAATATATATAGCAATGATTAGAAGGTCCAAAACAAAAACTGAAAACAATCTGTAGATTAAACAAGTGATTTTATTTTATTTAATACTACAGAATGACAACTACCGTAGTTAATGTAATGGCAAATGCCATCTGTTAGACGACTCCTCACGGGTAACTATTGGAACTACCTGTAGGTTTGACCGATGGCAGCTTCGTACACATTACTGTTCCTGAGCACTGGAAGTATTTAACAGTAACTGGTAAGTGCGGACTTGACCGGCCTTTTAAAGCTCTTTAGTTCGGCCACTGTTTCAAAGACCCTAATCTTCCCACAGCTGTCAGATCAGAGGGTCTTAGCAGCCAGCATCTCTAGTGCAGCCAAGACAAGAGCGAAGATAAGAGGAGAAATTTGACAGCCAAGATGTTACCTCAAAACAACAACCAAAGCAGCCATAAAAGGTTAATAAAAATAAGAAAAAAAAAAACCCATGTAAAGAGCTAAAAAAGCAAAACAAAAAAGTAGAGTTATTTATGTCATATTACCAGGAGCGGGATCGTCGAACCGACAATTCTTTTTTGTTTGCGTGACAGGCAAAATTTTTGACTTTCGACTAATTAGGAAGGTGATATGCATGGAGCGATGAAGTTCATAAAAAATGCCTGATATGTGGATGGGAGGGTGAAGAATTATTTTCCCCCCAGCGATCACCCTGTTTTTCAAACTGATAAGAGATTAACTCTAACCGTTTTTCTTTTTTTCTTCGTTTCTTCTTCCCCAGGTGTTGTATATATACAAGGTATACCAAACTATCACATCAACAGTAGGCTGTTGAAGTGTTAACACCAAGTGAGAAAGGCAGAATGGGTGCCTTTACAAAATTTAATGACTACATAACCGTTAATAATGTCAAGGATGATGGCGACCAATTATATACTAATGAGGATTTAGATCAAACTCCTCCTGAGAAAAGAACATGGACTCATTATAACTTCTTCTTAGTTTGGTTCCAAGCCTGTTTCAACGTCGTTGAATGGACTGCTGGTGCTTCCTTGGTACAAATTGGTTTACCTTGGTACTTAGCAGTTGTATGTTCTGTTGTTGCTAATGTTTTAGCCATGTTTGCTGTGGTTGCTGCTGCTCGACCTGGTGCTACTTATCATATTGGATACCCAACTCTCGCTAGAGCTGTATTTGGTATCTATGGTAGTAGATTCTTTATCTTGGTCAGAGGCATTGTTGCTATCTTTTGGTGTGCCGTTCAAATATATTATGGTTCTGAGGTCTTTGATATCACCATGAGATGTATCTTTGGTCATAAATGGATGGACATTCCTAATCATCTTCCCGACAGTGCTAGAATCACCACTAGAGGAATGCTTGTCTACTTTTTATTTTGGCTTATTCAATTACCATTCTTATTTGTTCACCCCAAATCTATTAGACATTTATTCACCATCAAGTCTATTTTGACCCCTGCTGCTCTTATTGGTATGTTCATCTGGTGTGTTGCTAAAGGCCATGGTCCTGGTCACTTTGAATTTGGTTATGAAAGAGCTCATGGTGCTGCTTTAGGGTGGGCATTTATGACTGGTGTCAATTCATTATTTGGTGATGTTTCTCCAATGTTGATTAACCAACCCGATGTTGCTAGATACGCCAAGAAGCATTCTTATACCGTCTGGTATCAAGGTACTGGTTTTATTCTTGCCAAATGTATGGTACAGATTTTCGGTATTGTTGGTACTGCCTCTGCTGCAAGAATATACGGCAAATTATACTGGAACATGTGGGATTTGTTCAGTGATATTTTGGATCATGACTGGAATGGCAAAACTAGATGTGCTATGTTCTTTGTTACCTTTGCATTCACTCTTGGTACTGTTGCTACTAATCAATTTGGTAACATCATTCCTGCCAGTGCCGACTTGGCAGGTCTTTTCCCTAAATATTTCACTATTATCAGGGCTCAAGTATTTATTGGATTACTTTCTTGGGCCATTGTTCCATGGAAGTTGGTCACTGACGCTGCCAAGTTCATCACTTTCCTTGGTAGTTATAGTATTTTCGTTGCTCCTTTGTTGGGTTGCGTCTTGGCTGATTATTTTATTATCAGAAAGGGGAATATTCATCTTCCTTCCCTTTATACCAAATCAAAGGATGGCATCTTCTATTATACGAAGGGTGTAAATATTCCTGCTGCAGTGTTGTGGGCTTGTGCTTGTTCACTCGGAATTCCCGGTCTCTATCAACAATACTATCCTGATCAATTAAGCATCGGTGCTAGCCACTTGTATTCTCTTGGTTGGTTGTTAACTTTTACCGTTGCATTTACAATTCTTCCTATTATTAACAAATTTATTACTAAGGCTCGTATATATCCATATGGTAGAGAATCCGAACCTCAAACCTTTGAATACCTTGTTGCTACCGGCGGGTACTTTGACGGAGAAGGCCCAAAGAATAGTGCAGACTCTTTATCTGACGAATCGAACGAAGCGGTGTTTGGTGGAAGCAAGAATTTTTAATTTTTAAAAGCAATTATACTTTTTATAACTAAAAATAATTTCAATGTTTTAATCTAA
This sequence comes from Sugiyamaella mastotermitis, assembly GCA_030572735.1. NCBI lineage: Eukaryota > Fungi > Ascomycota > Dipodascomycetes > Dipodascales > Trichomonascaceae > Sugiyamaella > Sugiyamaella mastotermitis. The sequence continues at coordinate 8,192 of JAJMBN010000078.1, forward strand.
TAAATGCCAAAAGTATTTCATTGTTGTCCGCTTATCTTATCGGGGTATCTAAAAGAGTGCTCTCAATATTTACCCAAATTGGATGGGCCTGACTTAAATAGGCAGCTGGTCTCGTTAACAGTGAGTGGCATAAAACTGGTTATGGGTCTATATCTAATCAAAAGCTTACCGGGCAGGTATTACCGGATTTGAATATCTATTCTTAATAAAAATGCCTATTAGTTTATGTGGTAAACTATATGGATTTGATTTTCACGGGAACTAATTTATCTAGTAAATAATATATATATTTCTAGTCTGAATTTGGTAAACTTTAAATTTGGTTCGTTATCTTCGGACATATTAATCGTAGCCGCCGGTGGTGGGCTAGTGTCTTGAAGTGGTCAAGATAATGCAAAAGAAAGACGCAATATCTAATTATTGGTGGCATGAAACCATTCTATCTGATTGGTTCTCTAATTCTTATAAAAAATAAACTATTTAATAAAGCTATCCCCTCCCCTAAAAGCTGTCCCCTCCCCTTATTAAATATCTCAATCTTAAACAGATATCTAAAATATGAACTATAAATTAGTTCTACTGTTGCTTAGTCTAAGCAGTGAGGCTTTGGCAGGTACCCCCTTCAACGGTCTCTGGAGACGATCTGGGGATGTCGCTAGCCAAGAAATTGTCAATAATACTCAATTTATCTTCCCCCAAACACAGTCTGCAGAATTATTCCCTATGCCATCATGCAAAGGAATCACATTGGAAGAGGCTACAATTGATCAATTGCAAGATTACATGTCAAAAGGAAAATTAACATCTGTTGACATTGTTACATGTTATCTTAACCGATATTTCCAATTGAACCCATATGTTAATGGTGTCCAGCAATTAAATCCTGATGTATTAGATATTGCCGATCGAATGGACAGGGAAAGAGCTCAAGGTAAAGTTCGAAGCCCTCTCCATGGTATTCCATTCTTGGTCAAAGATAACTATGCTACCAAGGATAAGATGACAACTAGTGCAGGGTCCAATGCATTACTAGGTGCCATTGTACCAAGAGATGCTCACGTAGTTGGTAAACTTCGTGATGCAGGTGCAGTTTTATTCGGACACAGTACATTATCTGAATGGGCCGATATGAGATCTAACGATTACTCTGAGGGATATTCGGCAGTTGGAGGTCAAACTAGAAATCCTTATAACCTTACTTTAAACCCAGGTGGTTCAAGTTCTGGTTCTGCTGCATCTGTAGCTTCCAATATGATTATGTTTTCTTTAGGTACTGAGACCGACGGCTCAATCATCGATCCTGCTTGCCGACAAGGTGTTGTAGGATTTAAGCCTACAGTTGGTCTTACATCCAGAAGCGGAGTCATTCCAGAATCTGAGCATCAAGATACTACTGGCCCACATGCCAGAACCGTCCGGGATGCGGTCTATGCCCTTCAACATATGTATGGTGTTGACGAAAGAGACAACTATACCTTGGCCCAATTAGGCAATGTCCCTGAAAATGGAGACTATCTCCAGTTCATGAGCGATAAATCTGCATTAAAGGGAGCAAGATTCGGACTTCCCTGGAAAGGTTTGTGGACTGCTTCTCATCCAGATGAGGTTGCTACCATTAATGCCGCATTAGAGAAGCTCAAGGAAGCAGGTGCAATCATCTATAACAACACCAATTTCAAGAACCCTCAATACATTTCTCCCGATGGATGGGACTGGGATTACGGGACTACTAGAGGTTTCCCAAACGAATCGGAATATACTGTTGTCAAGGTAGACTTCTATAACAATATCAAGACATACTTGGCAGGCTTGGAAAACACCAACATCCGATCACTCGAAGATATTGTTCAATATAATATCGATAATGTCGGTACCGAGGGAGGTATTCCAAACATCCAACCTGCTTTTGCTTCAGGTCAAGATGGTTTCTTGGCTTCTTTGGAATGGAAAGGAGTTCAAAATGAGACCTACTGGCAAGCATTAGAATTTGTGCACAGAACTACTAGAGAGGAGGGTATCGACTATGCATTAAACTATACTGATCCTGATACAGGGGAAAATTTCTTACTTGATGCATTGCTTGTTCCTAGTTGTGTATCTGTTACTTATCAGCAAGCTGCACAAGCTGGATACCCTATGTTAAATCTTCCCATTGGTGTCAACGAACAAGCAAGACCATTCGGTCTAGGATTAATGCAATCAGCCTGGCAAGAACCCAAATTAATTAAATATGGATCTGCCATGGAGGATCTTTTCCAAGCAAGACCTAAGCCTCTTTACCATGAATATCTTGCTAAAAATATCCCTGTTTTATAGATACATTACGACTAAACCTTTGATAAAAATATAAGCATTTGTAGCCTGAATAGCTGGTACAATCATAACAATGCACTTATCGATGTTAGGTTTCGCTCCTATCAGATTGTCGTAACAAGCGATACCGACTAACTTGACCGTATGGGTAAACAGAATACCCGAACGGTTTCAATTATGCTTAATAATGTAAGACACTAAGACACTTCAAAATAATATCAACGAATAATAATAATTTCTCACAATTAAATTGCTGCAAATACACCGGACTCCTCTAATTGTAATATATAGGATCTTCCAATTTATATAGCCGCTTGTTGGGATGCAATTAGTTGACTCGCAGTTTTTCTGTCAAGTTAGTCGACCCCACACCTGTCGGGAAAGTAGATCTCCGGATCAACGTATTTCAGACCTAGCTTTTGGAATCATAATTCTTTTACCAGTCATTTAGTAGCAGAGTAAAGAAAAAAAAAATAGTTTTTATGTGCATATTGCCCCAGCCCTCCCCCGCATTATGACTAACTAAATTGTGAAACCGTCCTCTTCATTTTTTTTTTTTTTTTTTTTTTTTTTTTTTTTTTTTTTTTTTTTTTTTTGATTCTATACAGTAATATAAGACGGGTTTAGAGCCCAAAAGCTCTGTGACCTTTGAAAACAACTGTACAACAATATGAGGACAGACCTATCAGCATATTCAGTAAAGCAGTACTTTGCAACGAGAATACCATCATTATTCACACTTCCAGATCATGGCCAAAATAAACTGTCTAATCCAATTCCTGCTTTAAGGCAGATGACATTTAAACAATGGAATTTTTTCTTAGTAGCTTTATTAGGTTGGAGTTTAGATACTATGGATTTCTTTGCTGTTTCTATTACTGCTCCTCAAATTGCCGAAACTTTTGATGTTCCTTTGAAATCCATTACTTGGGGTATCACTCTAGTCTTAATGTTACGAACCGTAGGTGCGGTTATTTTTGGACTGATTGGTGACAGATGGGGACGAAAGTGGCCATTTATTGGAAATTGTGCTGTATTTATAGTTTTAGAAATTGGAACAGCCTTCTCAAAGAACCTTCATCAATTTTTAGCAGTCAGAGCTCTATTTGGTATTGCTATGGGTGGTATGTTCGGTAATGCAGCCGCTACAGCCTTTGAAGATGCTCCAGAGGTATGCCGAGGAATTTTATCAGGAATTTTCCAACAAGGTTATACTCTAGGATATCTCTTTGCTGTGGTATTTAATGAAGCCTTCAGACAGACTTCACATGGTTGGAGATCTTTGTTCTGGTTCACTGCCGGTCCCCCTGTAATTGCTATTATTTGGAGAGTATTGTTACCTGAAACTGAAACTTATATTGAAGAGAGAAAAGTGGCTGATGCTGCAGGATATGATATTGCTCAAACCAAATGGCAGATGTTTTTCAGTCAAGGCAAGAAAGCTCTTAAGCAATATTGGTTGTTAATTATTTATTTGGTTGTCTTCATCGCCATCTTCAACTATATTTCTCACGGTGCTCAAGATTTATATCCTTCTATGCTTGAAAACCAATTGCATTTCTCTCAACACAAGACCACTATTGTAATGGTAGTTGCAAATTTGGGTGCATTTGTTGGTGGTTTAATCGGAGGTCATATGTCGGAATTCTTGGGCCGAAGGTTGACTATTTTGGTATTTTGCCTTTTAAGTGGAACAGTTTTATATCCAGCTTACTTTTTGAAATCAAATGGTGTATTTGCTGGAGCATTTTTGTTATTTATGTTTATCCAAGCTGCTTGGGCCGTTGCTCCTATCTACTTGGCAGAATGCTCACCACCTGCATTCAGGGCCTTCTCATTAGGTGTAATCTATAACTTGGGTAATCTTGGAGCAAGTGCTGCCTCTACTATTGAGTCAACAATCGGAGAACGATTTCCATTACAAGGAGGTAAAGGAACATATGATTATGGAAAAGTGATGGCTATTTTGGTGGGATCAGCTTTTGGCGCCCAAATCTTAGCTTGCATTTTTGGACCTGAGTTTTATCACTCAGATTTCCACACTGAAGAGTTCAATCTTGTCAACCGCAAAGTTGAAGAGGAAGAGAGTTGAAAAGTATGGTTTTATGTCTAATATTAGTATTATTAATTATCATTAGTGAGAATAAATTATATCGTGTTAAACACTCTAAAGTTTATTTTTGGGGACAGCAGATTTAGCATTATTGGTATTAGGCTTTCCAGAAACAACATATACTAAATTTACAGTCCATAAATGCATAAACTGGGCATGTAAAGAAGGAATTGTACCAAAAATGAAACCAGGAATTGGAAACAAGGTGAATTCAACTGCACACCAAAACATCGATTTTGATCCAACAAGGTAATTGCCTTCTCTTTGAGAGACCATTCGAACAAAGTATTCCTGGATCAGAAGTGATAAAACCGTTAAGGCATATGAAAATTTCTGCAGCATAAAAATTATATCAAACATTTCCATATAGATGTTTCTATCACTGGGTCGTCCAGGAATATGTCTTAAGCAAGAAAAGTTGGCCATAAACAATAATAATGGAAGATGCACAGGAATAAAATGAGCTTCATATAATCGACTTAGAAGCATGGCTGCTCTATATAAATATGTGATTTTAGAATACAAAGTACTAGGCTTATCTTGTGTTATACCAGATAATTGATTTTCTTCGTCATCAACAACAAATGCAGATCTGGAATTGGGCTTGGAATTTTGAAACAAGGCACGGATAGCATACCCACTATCAAGACTACCCCACATATGTCTCAAAGCTTGTCTATACCTGACAATACCATATTTCATATAGCTTTCAACTAAACTATTAGACTCAGCATGAACATTGCATTGACTGACAGGAGCCCAAACTGGTTGCACGGCGAGCTGAGCCTTAGTCCCAAAGAAACATTTGACATACATGTGTAGATCTTCTCCTATAGCTTCCGGTCCAGCATCCCAGAATCCAACCTTTTGAACTAGGCTTAATGGAAGAGAATAAGTTGAAGTAGGGGGCATAATAATTGATCCAGGGTGTAAACCGGAGATACCCGCACCGGACCACATACAGTCGGCAAGTTTGATAGGTAAAGGTATAACATCTGAATTTCTATTAAATACAATAGGGGCAACGAAGATGGTTTCAGGCTTATTGGAAATATCTTGAAAGTAAAGTTCACTATGCCAAGAATCGGCATCCATTACAGTTACTACTATATTGGTAGCCTTTGGATCCACATATCTGTAGTGATCAGATAATCTTCTCGAAGCCCAAGCCAAATTTGAACCTTTACCAGGAAGTTCACCCTCCACACCTTTGGGGTGTACAAAAAAGGAAATATGATTGAATTTGGAAGAATATTTATTACATAAGGTATTTCCTTTATCCGATTGATCTTTTTCAGCCTCCTCCATAGCCAAGAAAATATCATAATTTGTAGCAGCCACTTTATGATGAGCAAGATTATTCAAAGTTTGCTCTAAAATATAAATATCTTCCTTATAATTGGGTATAATCATAGCATGGCGAACTTCAGATCCAGTGGTATCAGTGAAATACTGGTACCGTCTCTTAACTTTGTAGTAAGACCAGACAATGGAGACAAACAGTCGAAGAGAGTAAGCAACACCTACTAAATTGACAAAAATCGTGTACTTTAACTGAAATAGGGCCACGGAACGATTATGATGAGATAAGTAGCCAATTAAAAGAAGTATGCATATAGTGAGAGCAGGTAAACCATTTGTGATCCATGTCCAGAAGGATATAAGAGTTCGGTAACCATTTCTTCCTGATGGAGGACTACTGAGAATAGCAGACATGATATTAGTGACTTCTCAATCGAAAAACACTAAGAAAGTAAGTAAAAACAAAAAAAAAAAAAAAAAGTTCAACACGTAAAGGCCATAGTATAATATTTATATACGCCTAGAGGAGCACGCATTCCATTAAGGACCTCAAGGACCGAAATCACGACCTGCTCCTCTTCGAGGAGATCTAAATAACTGTCTGCATAATACAGAACACTCAGAACCATGTAGATGCATATTTGGACCTACCAATATTAGCGATTAGCAATCACACCGGGGATACCAATGGCATTGCTGCGTGTGTGCTAGCAGTTCAAATGTAACTACTGCGCAGTTGCGTTAATATGTTTGCTAAGTTTTTATTTTGATGGATATAGTATACATAGAAGGAGAGTACCTTTTCTTTTTGTTTTTCTTTTTTGCATTTAAAGTCTCCTATATTCTATAAGCCTCGTTTTTATTTTTATTTGAGCCTTTTTGTACTTAGTAACATGTCCAAGAATACATGCCAAAATTCACGAAGGGATTGTCTATGCAAGAACACAGGACATGCCTGAATCAAAAACACATAGAGATGCTCAACATTTTAAAATCAGGGGTCGACACCAGCCAATAATATCTACTAAATGATCCAGCAATTGTCTAACTTGGCAATAAACTATTGATCCTTGTCGCAACATTGTAATTGTAAATGTTATACTAATTTGGCCTGGTCTTAGTCAAGGCGGGGGAATAAGCCGTATGATAGGTGAGGCCCAAGCATGAGGCCGTAGTAAGAGGCTGTTCTGGCCTCATCTAGGATCTACAGCTGGACATGCAGGAGGGGTCTGAATTAGCAATTTATTTACGGACTTAAAAACTCGTGGTAATCTAGAGACCAGTAACAGTGTAGGTTTTTCTAATAGTAGAAGACGTCCTACAGGTCAAATAATAACTCATTTATTCCATATGTTTCCTTTTAGACTAAACAAATGTGTTCTAATAAGCGCGTGTAATGACAGATAATATTTTTCGACCAGGATAGATTGTGTAACTGAGTATCCACCAAAATGTCAAAAGAAGTGAAGGAAAATTATTGTAGAAGCAACTCACTTATTATTAGCATGACTGAGAAACATGTCAAGGTACTATCAGAACTGGTAGTCTGAATCGAGATCGATAGTTAAGCTCCTATTTATGATAAACATTTAAATTAGGTAGTGATCCAATGCACGTGTATGAGTGAGGATCCAAGGTCCGTCCTATGGTGGGACAGAATATGTTCCTGTGCAGTATAAACGGTATAAACGAGCCATAGTTTGACATGTGCAAAAAAATATTTCCAAGAATCTGTCAAGACACTTGTGAGAGAAGCGTGCTAGATAAATAATAAGCTTCAAATTATACTAAAGTTTATGTAGATTTAATGATTGCAAAGCCGTGTACAGGGGTCTGCTAACCCAAAAGCGTGAAGAGCTGCACTGGAATCAGCCGTTGGTTAAGACCTAATTAGCTTAAGCTAGCTTAGTTCCAACAGTTTTAGTTCTTCTTGGATGGTAATATGCTTAGAAACATTTATAAAAATATTTTGAAATATCAGGACATTGGGGGTGAAATTCCTGACGAAATACTGATGGGTGGAATACTGATGGGTGGAATTGGCCCCTCTTAATTAGCAGAGGTATTTGTGTTATACCAATGCAGAGAATACGGTTGTACAGTACCATATTACAAGTATAGACCCAACTAAAGTTACCATAAGTAACAGTATGCAATTTTACAGTGTGGGGTAAAAGATAATTCTAAGGATTTATTACCGAATAATCAAGCTTTAAATCGGGCATAGTCACCGAAGCATTATTTACTAGCCATTATTCACCTCATAGAAGCAAAGCTCTTTAACAGATGCTTACTAGGAATGGCTAGGCCATTTTAGTGCAGAAGCCCGCTAATAGCCCGCTAACAGTCTGAGGTGAGTAATAGAATAGTAGTGAAATATGTGGACGGTAATTGTGAAGATTCGAAATCTCAATCTTGACCCCCAATGTAATAACAAGGGAGTATCATGTAGACGGCCCCACGGGGTTCGGCAGCGCAGAAATTTGAACATCATTACTATTATTATAAGCAGCCAAGGACCATGTTCTAATATTTCCCGTACCGCTTCTTGGTCGTGGGACAACTTTTTCTTCACTATTCTCGTACATGTTTAATTGCATAAATAGATTCTGTAACTCATCCTGATAATGGATCAATTTCCTTTCTTGGTCGTTTGCTAAACGCAGCTGTCGGTAAGCTTCTTTGTTTTCTCGGTCTCTGCTATAACTCAGCGTTCTTGTCTGTTTTAAATAAAGGATCTTTGCCTGTCTACTTTTCTGTAAACTTTCTTGTATTTTCATCTGAACATTTTCCCTTTTCAGCAACCATTTCTGATATCGAGAAGGGGCAGAAAATTGTGCCATGAATGATACAATTGATTCATCGGTATTTCCTAAGCCATTTATGAGGTATGTAGATGTCGTATTACTCCAAAAGAAGTAAAAGCACATTTCGTCTGTGAAACTTAGTGCTGCAGCTTCAAGATGCAGACCTTCTTTAAACTTCCCAGATAAGATCTTGTCAATTAAGCCATCAACCGGCGCATCCCAAATAAACGATCCGTTATTAAATATTATGATATACATTCCATCTTTTCCAAAACATATTTCTTCAATGAGTGGTTGATACCCAGCTCTTGCAACTGTTTCCAAAGTTTGGCATATCCGAGGGTTGACGTACCACACCATAGAAGCCTCTCTTTTCACAAAAAATTGCTCATTTGGTCCAATTTTGATCACTTCAATGGGATCATAAGTAAGTTGTTCTATGTTTTTACTAAGATATCTTTCTAATGAGGCTGGTATATTTTCATATATATAGTTGATAATTCCACGTCTTAATGGGCTTTTATTGAAGCAAACTATCCAACCTCCGTCAGGATTAATAGAAAAGGAGCTCATATCAGATAGTTGGCCATTCTTAACCATTACCTGTAATTTTGGAGTTCCTCCAACAATATGAATACCTCTTCCGTTACAATAGACAAATCCATCAGGTGTGAATGCAAAGATTACATCTCTGGAAACATTCATCTGTGCATGATCAGGACTCTATATTGTGTCCATAATATAAATTGATCTCAAGAATGAGGTATATAGGTAAAGTATCTGCTGAACAACAAATTTAAAATAACTATGTTTTATAAGACTGTTCAAAACATGGAAAAAGTAGAAGGCTTTAATTGACTGATATTTGCGATTTTATATAAAAGTGCTGACAAATCAAGTCAATTCACAGTAAAAACTTCAAATTTAGAGAAAAACGGAAACTACACGTTAATAATCTTCCTTATCTAGCTGTTAACAATAAGAACAGGGATAAGAATTTACTATTCAGCATCGCAGTGATATCTATGGTAAGAATATATGGCCAGGTGATGGCCGTTAGTAAATAATTGAATACAATTTGTAGCCTCCTGTTTCATTATTTGGCTGCATGTAAGACCAACGTATACCAAGGCCTATTTAGGCCTACAAGCGTTAGCCCTACAGGGTTGGTAGGTAAATTACAGGCCAGCATAAGCTATAGAACAGAAAAGAGTTATATCTGCACTTTCGGGACATAAATAAGATAGCGATTTGAAGACATGAACCATATTGCTTGGAATTTGATAAATATAGAATGGCAAAATGCTATTTCCTAATAATAAAATAAATTGTATTGTAGACATTATATCATTATCAATATCAAAAAAAAAAAGGAATTTTAGATGATATGGTATTGAAGAGTTTCGTTTGGTTGGTTAATTCGATCTGATCCAGCTAATGTATGAAGCAAAATAAATAATTATTATTAGGTTAGTGGTCTGACCATTCTAAAACAATACCGTCTTATAGCTCCATGATACCACTCAACCACAACCACATATATAAATATCATATATATCTCCTTATTAATTTTATTTATATCAAGCTTGCTATCATATTTTTATGTACAAATATAACAGACATGAAAGAAAAAGATGAAAATATTACTACTAATAATATTTCAGACCGTGTGGTACCAGAGAGGTTTTCTAAAAATTAAACGCAAAAACATATGCAGCAATATAATTTTTTTTATAAGCAACTGACTACAGGGGTACAGCAAAATATGAGGAGTAGCTAAAAAAAAACTAAAAGTTTCTTTTGGGAATAGAACTATTGGAAAGAATTTATTTCTAAAGTTAAATTTGTATGTTGAGAAACTTATTTTTCAAGACTCCAGAAAATCAGGGGTAATACTATAGACGCCCTCAGGCACTTTAGGAATAAAAACTATTAGGAACGAAATTGCGGCTAGTTAGACTTATAAGGTGACGATCCCAATAAATGAGACAGCATAGCATTAAATACTCCCAAAGCACTAATTTGTTCTCCTAAGCCATAGATATTATCATAACTATTAATAAGCCAATTTAATCCACAGGTGTGGCCGTCGGTCCCCCCAGAACAAGAAGCAGCAGCAGCAGAGGCTGATGTAGAAAGCTTCTGCATTATGCTCTCTTTTATACTAGGCACTAGAGCTGCTGCGTCGACAAGAAACCTTGAAAAAATGCCTTTAAAACACCTTTGATCGTTGTTGCAACTATGCTTAGGCTGACACTGTTGCTCAAACATAATATTGTTCTGAAAGAAAATACTGGCTCTATTCCATAATGCGTGTGCTCTATCAGACCATACTATATCGTGTGTACAATCATACATGAAAGCACAGCCAGATATGAACAGACCATAATTATAAGACCATTCTTCGTTGTTGATTGATTTGCATTGAGAAGATATATCTGCACCATCATAAACAGTTATCATTCCTGGAGTTGCTTCATTTAAGAGCCCAAGTTTGGTCATCCAATCCCAAACATGGTTAGCCAAGTCATTGTAGGTGCTATTCCCAGTATATCTACCTAAGCGAGCTCCTAAATTGAAAAGGCATCCGTTAGAAACGGAATTTTTGTAAGTGTATCCATTATTCTCTGGGTATATTTGCCATCGTAGTCCTCCATTGCAATTATCGGGATCCCATCTATATGCCAAATTATTAAAGACCGCTTCTGCAAAATCAACCCATTGGTAACCATTATCAGGCGGTGAAAACTGTCTCTCGGCTGCTTGCATAGCCGTTATACCCCAAAACCCTTGATCGTCGTTCCCCTCATCTGCTCTTTCCGATGTTAATAAGAAATTTGCATTTTTACCAGCCTGGTAAAGGATTCCCTGTCTAATAAGATCATCGTATGTATGATTCCCTGACAATGAGCTATAATCCAACATTGCACCCCAAGCGACCCCGGACTCCCACCAGTAATAAGGGGCCTGGAATTTGCCCATAGAGGATGGGTTCTTGGGATAATAATCTAGGATTCCTTTAGCTACTAGGGCTTGGGCTTGGTAAATACTTGTCTTGTCTGAGAAATCTACAGAAAGGCAACATGCTAGTTTGATAATCGATAATAATATAATCAAAGTCCCCTTCATGGTGGAAAATTGGGTGTTTATTGTGAAATATAAAATAGAAAATATAGGCGAATAATATATACCGAAATTAAGCTTTATTCATTTAAACAAAGACTAAAAATAATCAATAATCAAATTAATCTAAAAGTTTATATAGATATGTGGCTAGCAGCATCACCCTTTTCAAACTCTTCCCATTTCTCGTCTACTGGAGTGTCAATCTCCTGTAAACTTCTATGGAAACGTTCAGGTCCTAAAAATGTCACTAATATCATATATGCAAACACAGCACCAGTGAAAATAGCCATGACCTTACCATAATTATATGTACCTTTATTTCCAATAGGAAATTGGGCTCCCAGCTTAGCTTCAATAGTAGAAGAGGCTGAAGATGCTAAATTTCCAAGTTGATATGCTAATCCGGCAGCAAATGTTCGGTATCTGGCCGGCGATAATTCAAACAAATGAATAGGTGCAATACCCCAACATCCCATCACTCCAAACTGCAAGAAAAACGTAGTTCCAAGTAATGTGCTTTCAGATGAAGACATGAATGCTGGATAGATAAACGCACCAGCAAATATACAACATATAATAACACTTAACCTCCGTCCACATAGTTCTGTCAATTGACCAAAGAATAAACCTCCACAAATAGCACCGATGTTGATAACTACCATGACAACTGTTTTAGCATCAGTACTCAAATGTGCCTGGTTAAGCAATAGAGTAGGATACAAATCTTGAGTTCCATGGGACATAAAGTTAAAACCAGCCATTAAAAAGATAAGATAAATAAACATAAGCCAATGAGTCTTGAAAGCATGGATAGCTTCTGAAACCCCGCTCTTTCCTAATACTGCGTTTGTTTCCCTAGTTTGCTTTAATTTTAAAAAGTATTCACCTTCTGGCATTGTCAATCTCCAAATTGCTAATAACAATGCTGGACCAGCAGTGAACCAACATAAACTTCTCCATCCTTCTCCGTGGTAGGTATCTTGAAAAGCTCTAAAGAATACTATAGCTAATATATAACCCAAGTTATAACCTGGTAAGAATAATCCGGATAAAACCGAGTGACACTCGGGAGGGATGTTTTCCAAAGCAGTAGCAGCAGCGTTTCCGTACATTCCCCCCATAGCAATTCCAAAAAGAGCCCGAACAGCTAAAAACTGCTTATAAGTTTGAACGAAACCAGTTCCAATCTCAAGAGCGATAAAACAACAACAACATGCAATATAAGGCCATTTTCGTCCATAATAATCAGATGCTAAACCAAAAATAATGGCACCAACAGATCTCAACATGAGAACTAAAGTTACACCCCAGGTAACATCAACAAGGCTTACTTTCAGAGAAGCAGCAATGGCACTAGCTGCAGATGATACTACAAAGAAGTCCATTGAATCAATAGTCCATGCAAAAAATCCTAAAAAGTACCAGTTCCAGTGGCGTCTTTCCATGGCCCTTAAGGCTGGTAGAGGGTTAAGGTCTCTAAGATCGGTTCCAGGAAGTTGGAACAGAGTGGTAAGACGAGTCTTGAGGTATTGACTTATCGAATGCAACGAAAAATCGGGCCCTTCTTCTTTATACTGGCTAACAGTTATTATTCTTGTATTCGACATACTGCGATTAGAACTGTCCCACAATAATACTGAGCGTCCGGGGATACTCCATGTTTTATATGAACTGGAAAAAGTGAGGGGAAAGAGTGATTGATATACTAGTGTTTAAGACTCGATGCTGATCACTGCATCTCAACTCTTAACAACACCTCTTTAGGTTTTCAAGATACAACTAAATCCGCTGCTCCGATTTTTAAATGCGTTACTATCATAGGTGCTAAAGTGCATTTATGCCAGTTCTATTCTGGGGTAGATCTTGGCAGTATCATGCTGCCGTCAGCAATCATAATAACTCCGGAGCTAATCCTAGCGGGTAAATAGTTGGAACTGTATAAGGGCCCTGTAACATCGATAGGTCTTAGCTATTTAACGAGGGAAAAAGCTTCTCATAACTAAGCTCCTTGATATTTCCATTAAAATCCTATTGTTTTTTTTCTTTAGTCTCAGACTCAAATGCGGTATTAGTTCCCGATTTTAAAACAGCGTTTGAATTTTTTTGTGCACTTGAATTCCCCTTCAACACTAACTCGTCCTACTAACCAAATTCCACTGGGTATTTTCCAGTTCAGGTGACCCTTCCGCATGCAGAGCCTTGTCTTATTTTTTTGAATTTTTTAGTTTGAGTCTCTTAACTTAAGACATGATCTATGCATAGTTGCTCTCAGCACGCGCCAACTCATTGTAGGCAGTCTGCCGAAACTTTCCCCATCTGAGTGCTAGCATATGTCAATGAAGCACCCACTAGTCCTTTTTTGTAACGGGTACTTCAAATACACCAATTATTTTCCGTCCTTTATCAATGCTAGATTCCGGCAGTGGTCCGTCTTACAATTTGGTGTTGGCTCTAATTAACGGAACCTTTTGATTCTGCCGAAATCTTACTTCTCTACTTCTAAAAACTGACCGCTAAAAGAAAAAAAAAAATTCAATTCGAAATTGTGGTGAGACGTGCATAATATGGTACTGCTTTACTTTTTTAGGTTCACATCTAAGTTTCAAAGTAACTTTGCTAGCCTATTCTTTACCGGTAACATTTTTGGCAATCTGAGCGCATATCCAGTTGATAATTTAATCTTGTTAAACTTAAATCTGAGGGAATTATTATGGCTATTAGAATAGTTCCGGATGGTTTTTCTTTTTTTTTTTTTTTTTTTTCCTTTTTCTTTTGTATTCTTTTGACCAGTTCTGCTTGTGGGGACTAAGTGGCGGGGTCACTAAAAATCCGGCCGGATTTAACCATAGTAACCACCAATGAAAAGAAAGTTCTTGACTTGGAGTTTTACGTGATTGCTGTGTATAGTACAGTATGTACTGATATCGCCGTGTACTGTAAAGTTAACTTTACAGTATATGACGAATCACGCTTCATGTGCCATGTTCCGGACGAAATTACTGTAATAAAAAATAGCGGTTACCAGGCTTGGCATGGAGACCCGAGAAATTAGAATAGTTTAAAAATGTTGGTTATTTTAATCTATAGACAGAATCTCATCTTTGATAGCTTGAGTACATTGTGCAGTGTTAAGAGATCCACCTAAATCTTTGGTGGTTTGACCCTTGACACACACATTCTCTATAGCAGTGATCACAATTTGAGATGCTTTCTCTTCACCAATCCACTTGAGAAGCTCAGCTGCACTCCAAACGGTAGCAATAGGATTTGCGACTCCCTTTCCAGTAATATCAAAAGCACTGCCGTGTACAGGTTCAAATAATGAAGGATTCTTTCTAGTAGGATCAAGATTACTAGATGGAGCAATACCAATACTACCCGATAGAACAGCTGCCAAGTCGGATAAAATATCCATATGTAAGTTTGTTCCAACGATAGTATCTAATGATTTGGGATTTGATACCATTCGAATTGTCATGGCATCTACTAGCATTTTGTCCCATTTAACATCTGGATAGTCTTTACTCACTTCAGCAGCTATTTCATCCCAAAGGACTAATCCATGTCTAAGTGAATTCGATTTTGTAACAACAGTCAATAGCTTTCTAGGACGTGATTGAGCAGTTTCAAATGCAAATCGCATAATTCTCTCGATACCCACTCTAGTGAAAATAGCTACTTCTGTAGCAGTTTCCCAGGGCTGGTTAAGATGAGTACGTCCACCTTGTCCAGCATACTCGCCTTCAGAATTTTCCCTTACTAATACCCAGTCTAGGTCACTATTAGACTTTATATTGTTCAAATAACTATGTGTTCCAGGAAAAATTCGTACTGGTCGTACATTTGCATAGAGCTGCATAGGACCTCTCATTTTCAACAGTAGTCCCCATAGAGAAATGTGATCAGGCACATCAGGAGCACCAACAGAACCGAATAAAATGGCGTCATGTTTTCTGAGCTCTTCAATACCATTATTTGGCATATAAGCACCGGTTGCCTTGTATCTATCAGAACCCCAATCAAAGTCTGTAAAGTTGAGTTCAAAAGTTCCAAGCTTTTGAACTAGAACTTTGAGTACTTCTACTGCAGCAGTCACAACTTCCTTACCAATTCCATCGGCGGGTATTAAAGCTATTGAATAACTTCTTGTCATTTTGTATCTGTCTCTAGTGAAATATATTGTGGTAGGTAGTGTAACTTTATATAAATTACGACAGCATAAATGATTTGCGGGGTGGAATTTCCGTGGCAGTGGGATGGTTACTCGACAGGCAAAATGTTGTGCCGCCATTCATAGCAACCGGAAGATATGTTCTTCCTGTTTATATAGCACCACATTCAGCCACATAAATTAGGATTTATTGTAGTATACATGGTAAAATATTATTATATAGATCTAGTTTTTCTTTCTAGCAAAATAATTAAAAATTAAGAAAACTTCTTTTTAGTTATCTTTTCACTATGATCCCATTACTTATGACCATTTTTGAAGCTAGTTTCATTTTCAGGAAGACTAGGCTAGGATGGTTGACAAACACTGAGATAGGCTTCAGTGGGCAATGACTTAAGATCACTGCTTAAAGCAACAGTCAAAGTAGTTGAACAGCCTGCTGGAAGACTCTTGAATACAATCGAAGCCAAGTGTTCGGGTGTTAAAAAGGCTTTACCCCAATAATCGTTTGCATTTGACAAGTCCAATTTAGAAGAAATTTGCTGTAAATTAGTGGCAATAACACCAGGGCAAATAGCAAATGTGCTCAACACTTTATAGTTGTAGTGTTTATTCCATTGGCGAATAAAAAGCACATTGGCAATTTTAGATTGGTTATAGGAAGTCCATGGAGTCTAAGTCTCTTCAGTAAAAGTATAGTCATCAAAAATAACCGGTGCTACTCTAAAGGCAGCACTACTAACTGAAACAATTCTTTTAGAATCAGATGCTAGCACCTTGCTAATAATAAGATTTGTGAAAAGAAAATGGCCAATATGGTGGTAGCAAATTGTAGTTCAAGTCCCTCTTGAGTTTTGGAATAAGGAGTTGCCACAACCGCTGCATTGTTAATCAAGACATCAATATTCTCTCGATATGTGTTTACTTCATTTGCTGCATTTCGAATAGATTCAAAGGAAGTTAGGTTCCATAATTAATGGTCTTAAAGGTGCCTCGGGAGTTTCTGCTTTAATATTTTTGATTGTTTCATAGATCTTATGATTGCCATTGATACTGCCTTTGACTCTCCATTCTATGGAAACATGAGAGTATGGCCCGCTGACCTCAAGTCTACTGCTATCCCACTTGACAAGGTCAAGTTGATCAATAGCATGGACAGACAATCCTTCTACGGAAAATTAGTTGATCTCTATACTAAGAATTGGACCAAATATTGTACGGTTCGTTGGTCGCCCATTAAACCACCTAGCATTGAAAAAAGTAAAAACAATATATATATATAGTATAATAATTTGAAATAATCATACTTTTATTCCTTAAATTACCAAATTAAAGCTTTTTTTTTTTAAATTTAAATACGGTGACAACATCGAGTTTGCATAACCTCGACTGATCGGTTAAATTGTTGTGTACTAGGAGGAACATCAAGAGCAGGATTCTTAGTGAAGAAATCATTGGGGTGTAAACCAACCTTCATAATTTCGACTGGCATGACTGGGAAATCCTCTACTCTAGGATGGTGAGTTAAGCCAAATGAGTGCCATAAAACAATATCTTCATTTCTAACATTCTCATTTCTCTCAATAGCATTTTGAACACCTCCAATTTCCTTTGCAGATTGATTAGTCCATCTTCCACCAGCATAGTATTCTTGATCTTTGTATTTAGTGACCCAGAAGTGATGAGTAGCAAATGCAGCTCTGGATCTGGCAATAGTGCCAGGTGGGGCCATCAATAAAGCAGTTGGTTGAGCAGCCAATTTGAAACCAACTGGGTTACCAGAAATAGGATTGATTTTAGATTCGTTGACAATTTTGACGTATCTGTTATTTTCAATTTTAGCATCAAAAGAACTGGACTTTTCAATAAAAGATTTTTGATTATAGAAACCAGTTCCTTTCGGGTTCTTGGGACCCCATTCGGAAAGAACAGTTTCTTGAACTGCAATAGAGTTCTTATGACCATCAATAGCAGGATCGATTCTCATGCAGAAGATGTGTTGGTGAGAAGAAGCTAAAACACCAGGAGAAACAACAGTACCATATCTGTTCTTCTTACCCATATCTATAGTTTGAGTGGACACTATACCAGTAGCCCTAATTTCCAATTGAATATTAGCAGCTTGATCGAAATGCCAGGCAAAAATGTATTCATAGTTTGCGACAGTCAAGATAGTTTGGACAACCAAGATTCTTCTTCTGACGATAGCAGGCTTATCAGTTCGGTAATTAGTGTGCTTCCAAAGAATACCATCATCTTGTTCATGCATGCAAATAACACCCTTTCTGATATTAACTGAACCATCAGTACCGATAAGATTACCAGGGAAGTACTTGATAACACCTAAACAATCGCAACCTAAAGTCAATTCATTTGCACAATGGCCACCACCAAAATCACCGAAATCGAAAGCCATCTTTCTGTGAAGAGGAGGTCTGGGGTCACCATATGGAACAGCCATTTCTGACATAGACAATCTGTAGAAAGTGTTTCTTCCATCATAGTCAATATCATGAAGAACCAAACCTTCTCTAGGGTTAAATCCGATTCTAAATCTCCACTTTTGCCAATGAATAAGGTTCCCATCAATTTCAAAAGAAGGTCCTTCTGGTTGAATAACATTATAAGGCTTCAAATCAGTTCGCTTCTCACCAGAAATATCTGGGTAGTATTCATTGGCAGTGAAGTCCTCCAACATGTTGTTACCAACTTGTCTGGTGTTGTAGTTGATACCATTAGCGTCATCCTCATCACCACCAGTAGCAACCCAATCTACTCTGATAAATTTCTTTTCCAAGATATCATAAACCGGAACAAAAGGCAGAGGATATGCATATACATTGGATTCGGGGTGATTGGTCTTGGGGTCTCTAGAATAAACCAAGTACATCATGTATCTTGGGACATTGCCCTCTTCATCACAACCATACATCCAACCATCAGATGCAACAACCTTAAGATATTCACCTTCAATACCACATGCCTTGAATGCATCTAAAACAATTTGCTCCTTCATTATTTCATCTTCAATATTAACGGCCTCATCTCCGTCCATTGGTAAGTGGAAAGGTTGAGGAATTGCCTTGAGCTCAACAACTCTTTGAAGACCCAAGTCGATCCACAGTTCTTCGGCTCTTTTCTCGTCCATAACATAGTATAAACAGTAAGCAAGACGAGGAGGAGGAGCAATGGGTCTTCCAGCCTTCTCAGCTTCTAAGAAAGGCACCAAGATCGACTTTGGGGGTTCCTCCATATTAACAGTCTTAATATGCAGCAAGTGGCCTTTGTAATGATTCTTGAGAATCTTTACCGCAAGCTCTAACTCGGCCACTGTTAATTGATCTAAAGGATGTGGCATTTTTTTTTTTTTTTTTGATTTTGTGTGGTTATTTATGCAATAAAATGATATAGTAGATATCAATAGAGAGAAAGTTAAATCAGGGTCATATCGTTATCGTTTTATAGCAGATCACGATATCCGCTGTAGGTCTTACCACCGCTATCACTATCGCATCACCTTTCCTAAATAGGTAATGTGCTGGAAATAAGGAAATAAGGCTATATACATTTTTCAAATCAAGGCAGTTGGCACCGATCCGCTGGAAAATATCGCTAACTATTTCCTACCTAGAAATATTGAATTAAAAAAGGGCCAATTTAAAACTAATGGCTCGTATTCTTTTGCATGCTCTTTTTTCTCGTTCGAACAGTTTAAACCAAAGTTTGTTGTTATATAGTGCGGGGTTACCTTACCTTGAAGCGGAGTTGCAATACAGATATCCAGCTTACGCGCTTTGATGAATAAGAGTTACTATTTATTAGTACTATGGAAATTCAGATACTGAAATTAAATCAATATTCAGTTTTTCTGGCTTTATGATTTCCTGATTTTTGATGTATGGTGCCGCCACGAATACTAAGAATTAACTGCCCATCATTTTTTTTATTGATGCATCAACATGTCATGCATCGATATGTCAGATATGAACCCATCATCCAATAAGAAAACAATAGCACAGGTAGTGTTAAAATAAAGAAGCTAATGAACCTAAGTTCCACAGTTGATAGTGAGTAATAAGTTTCAATGGAGAATATAATTGTAGAATGTATTTAATAAAATATAAATAAAATAAAAATGAAATTACAATGGTTGAAGAACCATTAAACTAATGAGGCTTCGAATGATATCGGCTCCAGCGATAACTGTAATTTCATTTTGGTCAAAAGGAGGAGCAACTTCTACTAAATCAGCACCAACAACATTCAGACCCTCGAGGCCATCCAATACTCTAAGAAGCTCTCTTGAGGTCCATCCACCTGGCTCTACAGTTCCGGTGGCAGGTGCAGAGCTAGGGTCTAATGAATCAATGTCAACTGTAATATACACATTGTTATTACCAACAGTCTTTTTAATTTTTTCAATAACACCTTTAACACCCAATTCATCAATATCTCTTGCCATAATTCGATCAAATCCACATTCGTCATCATGGATAATATCTTGGTAATCGTTGTATGGACCTCTAAGAGCTACATGAATATTTCCTGTTGGAGTAATGATTCCCTTTTCGGCGGCAAAGTGCAAATAAGTTCCATGATTAATTTGAGCATAGTCAGTGATGTTACCACCATAAACACTAGGATCCCAAGTGTCAATATGAGAATCAAAATGTATAACAGTGATTTGACCATAGTTTTCGTATGCAGTTCGTAGTGCTGACAAGGTAATAGTGTGATCACCTCCTAAAGTCACTATTCTTGGCACTTTGGTCTTTTCTTCAGAGGCAACACTGTTCTGAGTAATAGCTCGATTAGCTCTATACAATTGGTCTAGAGCAATTCTATTATCAATTTGGGTCATTGGTACATCTCCACAATCGACAACAGTTGCCCAATCCTTGAGGAAGTTGAAGGAGGTTTTGTAAGGGCTGATTGAGGCACTGATTCTTCGAGAGCCTGCTCGAATTCCAAAAGGTCCAAATCTAGTACCTGGTCTATAACTAACACCAGTATCAAATGGTGCTCCTACAACGGCAATGTCGAATTTAGCATCTGAATTCTTGGGGGAGAAACAGGACTCCATAGGAAGGTGACCATATGTAAGATAACCACCAAATCCATGTTGAACATCACCAGGTTGCAAGTCACTGAAATCATCAGGATCTCGGTACTTAATAGATGACATCAATATAGTTTCAGCCTGCTCGCTCATAGGACTAGGTGCAGCTTTAATGGAAACATCCATAGCATTAGGCAAGCCATCCATAATAGGTCCAAAGTATCGGTCCAAAAAAGATAATCCTTGGGAACTCTCAAATACCTCCTGAGAAGCTCCAACAACACTCATTTGAGCAAGAATTGCAGTAGCAATTACAGCCAATACTTTTGTAGAAAACATCAATATTATAGGGTTATATTTACTAACAAATTTATTCTGATTCTTGGAAATGATCTTTCATTATATATATGTACAGTAACTACTACTGTAGTTAAGGTACTACTGATAAGATAAGGGTAAGAAAAGGCAAGAGCCCCTTGACGCACAGAGAACCCGAATCACCCCGCGAATCGATCAGTTTATTTAGGGCAGGATATAGCGAGATGCTTAGAAATTTAGCATCTAACTTCCTTGAATGGCAGAAAGATAAAAAGGAGTCTACTAATTCACAAAAACAAAAAAGAAAACATACGATAATATTACTAAATCTATACTTGGCCTTCAATATCTACCTTCACAGTATCCTTTTCAGGTTCTGTTGTTTGGATGCCGTCGATAATTTCAATGGCAGATTCAGCGTTACCATTATATGGCTCTAATCCTAGAGCCTTACATTCTTCAGGAGTGAAAACATTATATACGTCTCGAGTGTCTTTCATAGTAGCATCTTTTGGAGGCCATACTAGATTAACAGCATAATATGTTGCAAACGAAATAGCAAATGAGAAAAATAGATCTCCAAAATAAAAGTTAATAGCCCCTTGAGTTATCTTGTTATCACCGTTAACTGCGTACTCAATTCCTGGTAGACCAGGAAGCATTCCTGCCAACCAAGCTATTATTGATCTAAAATTGAAACCTTTATAATAATAATAGGGGCCATTAGGATCTAAACTATAAGCCATTGATACTGCATAGTTACCCTTTCTAATAAGGAAAAAATCACAGATAATAACGGCAACAATAGGGACCATAATAACACCAAAAGAACTCATAACTGCCATGAATGCACTAGAAGTATTATAGAAGTTCCATGGAAGACATACCCAAGATAGCAAACAGGTTATAATAGCACCTCTAGTGATATTAATGTATTTAGGGAAAATTCCCGATAGATCCATACCACCAGCAAATCCATTAGAAATACAACTGTTAGATAATTGGGAAAATGCAAAAACAATGCCAGCAAAGAATGCACCAGCTCTTGCCTTTGATGAATATTCATTTTCCAACCACAGGAAGCATATATCAGTAGGCATCCAATAAGCAGTACCGTATTTTCCTAGAGTTGCAGAAGCAGCAATCATTCCGAAAAGAGGTACAACGGTTCCTCCTGTCATGATACCAATAGGAATTCCTAGATCAATTGCAAGTCTGTTTTTAGCAAATCGGGAATAATCGGATTGGTTTGTAATACCTGATGATAAACCACCATACCAAATTGTAATGGCATAGATCCAAGCCCATGCTGCTTCACTTGTACTTAATTCTTGTTTGGTGTCCATTAAAGGACCATTTCCTCCATTTTCCTTTATACACCATGCCAATATTCCAATCATTACTAAAGATGTAGTTACGCATGCTGCGTTGACTAGCTTGTTCATCTTCTCGGGTCTCATAAAGAAACATCCCATAGAGATTATCTGGAAAATCACATATCCAATGAAATCTCTCGTACTAAGGTGTGAACTTTCAGGGAAATGATTCTTCATATTAAAAAAGCTTTCGCTCCAGGATGATAATACAATAGAAACACATAAACCTCCAACCCACGATGCCGACGCATAGTTGACAATAGACATGAGGATTCTGATTACAATACCTACACCTGACCCATAAATACCAAAAACGATTCTCTGACAAATAGTATAACCAATATGAAATTTAGATCCGGGATAAGAGTTTAAAACAGTAATAGCAGTGATTATGACATTTCCAATAGTGATAGCACCCATAGATTGACCAACACTGAGACCTAGGGAGAGCAAAGCACTGCCAGTCGACCAAGTACCAATTGAAATATTAGGAATACCCCAATAACCAGCAAAACTCCATACACCCCATATTCTACGCCATGGAGGCATAGGCTCGATGTCTGGGTTTCTTAGAACACTAATAGTCTTTGACTCATGAGGGACTTCTAACTTTTTTAGAACCTCACTAATTGCCATTTTTGTTTCTTTTTTTTCTTCTGCGATTCTGGGCAATCTAATCATAGTTCTTCCATACGTATATATATATTCAATAGGTTGTATCATGCATCTTTTTCAACATATTCAAACTCAGAATCATATCGTGCTTTCTTATCTATAAGCATATCAATTATGTTTAAGCTAATCAACGCCGAGTCATTTGCAGATGGCTGCACACACCATTTGTAGATCTCTCAAGGTTGGGCTTGGACAGTTCCATTAGATAACAACCTAACTTTTAAACGCCAGGATTCATTCGAAAAATGAAACCTTGACTATATTCTAAAATATATATTTATTTCTGATAATTAGCCAGAAAATCAAGCAAAATTTCAAGTTATTTTGATACTTCGCTCAAGAAAACTAGGGGTTCTTGCATATGCAGATAAACCAGTTACGAAATAGTGATAAATAAGAACCTGGCATCCCCGGTAACTCTATCCACAGCAGGCTCGTGGTAATCAATGATGGGAATGTCGCCATGCATTTCCCTTTTAAATTTGATTAATGAAAAAAAAAATTATATGAAATTAGGAGTAGAAAGTGGCCGCGGGATAAAGATTGTTTAAAGTGACATTTCATCAGTGATTGAACTGACAGCACCTAAATATATATATTTTCCACAATATACAAAAAATAGATTTTCAAGTTTCAAGTTTATCATATTCACCATTTTTGCCAGAATATTTATATTCTAATCGCCGCCTTTCAGTTGTATTCAGTGGATTCTGGTATTTACCTCATCACTGGTCCAGATTCCATAGGTGCTACGATAAGATAAGTGACAAAACGCATGGCATCCCGTTGCAACCGCTAAGCTAGTATTAAACAGAATAGGAACTTTCCAAGTCAGGTACTAAGCAGTTAGAAGCTACAGAGGCAGTAACTTAGACATTCATTGACAGCTTCTATTGTAACTGGTTAAATAATAAATCCGATAGATTTACACTTATGTAGTAACTGCCTTTTTAGGTAACTTCCTTTTCAAGTAAGGTTTAGATCAGAATGATCTATCTGAATTTGAAACGACTCACAAAGTAATATTAATAGCCGTTATCCCCTCCAAGGACATAACTCTACTAAAGAAGTAAAAAGTTAAAATAAAATGAGATCAAAGTAGGAATTTTTAGTAATTTTTAAGGAATTTCGGGAATTTTAAGAATCTTTAGACTCTTTTATTAGGAATCTTTAGGGATATTTATGAGCCATGGAACATTACAACTTTCGCAGACTGGTGCCGTACCCTGCCGGTAACTACCGTAACTTGTTAAGTTACCAGGTAACTTACGGGTCACATTGGATGCGGGCAGAAGATTAGTTCTTGAGCGCAGATATTTGCCTATTTATATTAGTGAGGTTCGACTAACAATCCGGCTACCTTAATAGTCACCTAATAGTCACCTAAATTTTTTATTACATGTTATCTCCGGTTGACTCATCATTGTAGTAGTTTTCGGACATTCGTTAATTTGATAGTCTAAATGAATAAATGAATAGAGCAGCTCTGCTGGAAAATCCTTTTGATTGTTTCTTGAGACAGTTTGGAACCGACAGCAATGGCAGTAGCACTTATAGCTTCCTATTAACATAAATTATCATAATATAATTAGAAACTTAAATATCAGTACTTATTTGATATCAGAATATAACCCTACAATTCAGAATAAGGGGTTGAAAACAACTTTGGTGGATATGTATCATTGTTGACTGAATCCATCTCCTTCCAGGTCCCTTTAAGATAATCCTCGACTTCTTTGCAAAAGTCAATAGTAGCCTTTTGATCAAATCTGGCACCTTTAGCATATCCCTCCATGATATTCTTTCTGAAGCTCTTAAGACGACGTTCCATCCTATCGAATCTGTAGTTAACCCACTCAGGATAGAATAAATCATGAGCATACAGAGAGTTAGTACCTGGCTTGATTGAAGTCAAGACACTTGAATCAAGGATTTCTGGATCAGCTGGTACAAAACTGGTAACAAGGGAAATACGGTTATGATTGTTTAAAGGCTTGGTAGCAAGGTGACGGACAACTCTTCCTTGTAACATAGTAGCATAACCAGGTTTCTGATTAGCAACTCGTACAATAGACTCATCCCCAGCTCTGATAGCAGTTTCACCACCAACCATAGTTTCAGGGGCTTCCAACATTAGAACACAAACAATTGGGACACTGTCATAATGCCATCCTACAATGCTTGGGATATCTTCAGATTTGTTTTGCATCTCTTTTAGTTTTTCCAACTCAGCAAAAGACATGGCTGGTTGGCTAATGGTACTATCAGCAAAACTAGCATTGATATGACCCAAGAAATAGTTCATTGGAACCTCTAATTTGATACCAACGATGGCTTGAAAGATAGCCAAAGTTTCAGGATGACTCCAGGCCTGTTTGATGAATCTGGTGTTATCTCCATATCCTGCAACCTTAACATCTGTTCTCTTAGCACCACTAGTTAAGTTACATCGACCATATTTCAAAAGCATTTGCTTGTCATGAAATATTTCCCACTTCATAAGGTCAATAGCCTCTTCGGTAAACAAAGCAAAAGACTCGGTAGCAGCCATATCAGAAATAGGCTTGCAATGAGTCTTGTTGATACCTAATTCAGTCAATTTAATTAGTTTGATTGCATTGACATCTTCTGCTGAACAACATAGATGTTTCTTAGGATCAAACCCTGCGTTAGAATCAAACCCTGGCTTGGACTCAATAGCAGAAATGAAAGACGCGATCTCTCTCTCTAGAGTCTGAGCTGGGATATAATTTTCGTTTTCATTATCATCCAATCCGGAAGGAATGAATGTTGATGGGGGTGGTAAAATATCTACACTCATTGGAGATTTAGATTACAATTTACTTTGATAGATTTGGTGGCCAAAAGTAATAAGACACTTCACATATATATTAAGTACCCGAGACTGGAAATTCGGGAATTACATAGGTGTTGCCGGCCCAAATATATCACATATCCATGACCTCCTAAACATTTTGAAAGGTAAAAATAACCGGTAATTTAATATTTCGAGTTAAATTCAACTGCTAATTAATTCTACTTTGGTATGTTATCAGTGGTATAATTATTTGACTATTGCCAATGTGGTAACTATACCCGATCCTACCTTATCAAATATAATTAAAGTATAGCTTGTATTGATCGGTCATCCCAATTTCTAGTCCTATCTTGCAGCTTATCAGTTCAACTTGGTAGATGACAGAAAGATCATCATGACTAAAGCACCACCACGTGGTCCGTCATTTCACATCCGTATATACCTTCTAAAATAAGAATCCTGCTTGATATCTTAGTTGTCCAATTGTACTCAATATAATTCATAAATCTAAGAGTTTATGAAGTCGTCTTGTAGTGTTGTAAATTACTTATCATTATCCCTATCGGTGATGCTTCTTATCTTCGCCAGCATCGTCAGTCACTAATGGCCGTTCGATCTCGTCTCTCCCCACATGTAACTGCTTTACCTAGCTGCGTCTGCGTGAGTGAGCAGTTCGATCTAAGTTAGCTAGCTGTCTTGAAATGTACTGTGCGTCTTTTTTCAGCCATTTACATTCCAATAAATAATACTAACAATACTAATACTAAGAGTAATAATAATTAACTTTATAAGAGTTTTGCTTTTTATTTATTCTTTTCTTAATTTGGTTTTCCCGAAAAGTTTCTCTGGTTGATTAAATAACATTTTGTTGATGCGTGTAATATTCACCACAAAAAAAAAAAACTCGTCGCCGAGAATAATTTAAGTTAGTCAACTGAACGTTACATTGCCATTAGTTTTAGCTTAAACAATGCATATTACCCGGTAGTTGATACATGTTCAGGGGCATAATAGCAAGTTCCTTTCCACATATTGATAAGGATCTGAGGGCCCTAAGATAGTGTAGACAGGACGACTCGATAAGTGTTATGTGTGATTGTATCATTGAGCAGAAAGACTTCAAGTAATGCCTTGGAGAATGGACCACATCCATTATGATCGACATGCTTCTGGGGGTTCGATGAAATTTGCACAAAAGTATATTAAGAGGATGATTCCCTGTTTAGGCTGTTCTCGTACGACGTGGAAATAACTAAATCGATTCTGAGGGTAAAAAAATGCTTGGAGAAAAATCTGCTACTAGTGTTGCCAATTCAAAGATACTATCAAGGTCACACGATTCAGATACTGAAACTTCTGTTGATCCAGGAGGTGAAGTGTTTGTGTTAGATGAAAAGGACCTTGTCAATTTAGTACCCGATGGTACAGACCCATCATTTGAAGCAAAAGCAAGACTTGTCAACCATGCCGTACAAAAGATTGGCATGGGAAAATACCAGTGGAAGCTTTTTGTGGTTGCTGGATATGGATGGATGGTGGATCAGCTATGGGAAACAACTGTATCTTTGGCTCTGCCGCAAATTGGTACCGAGTTTAACCCCGCACATGAAGAATTCTCATCATTGGCGTTAACTGCAGGGTTGGTGGTTGGAGCAATGTTTTGGGGGTTTACTTGTGACATCATCGGACGTCGATTGGCATTCAATTTGACACTTCTTATTACGGCTATTTTTGGGTTGGCTGCTGGTGCTGGTCCTTCTTTTATTGGTACTGCTGCTTTGATAGCATTGGTGGGTACTGGTTGTGGTGGTAACTTACCAGTAGATAGTGCCATCTTCCTTGAGTTCTTACCTGGTAGTCACCAATATTTATTAGAAGTTTTATCTGTATGGTGGGCCTTAGGACAAATTGTTCCTTCCGCAGTGGCGTGGGGATTTTTACCCAACTATCAATGTGATGCCGGTGAACCAATGGGTAAGTGTATGTCTGGATGGAGATACCTCTGTTTTACTATGGGTGCTTTAACTTTTCTTTTGTGGATTGGAAGATTCTTCTTATTCAAGCTTTATGAATCACCTAAATTCCTAGCATCTGTAGGCAGAAATTCTGATGCTGTTAATACTTTAAATGCTGTCGCTGAACATAATGGTACTACTCAACCTTTGACTGTTGAAGAATTGGATGCTATTGATGCTCAATATGGAAGAGAACCTAATACTGCTGCTACTGCTAAAGAAAGAACCGAAGAAGTATTTAAAGGATTTATGTTTGGATTGAAAAATGTCAAGTCTTTATTCAGTACTCCCAAAATGGCCTACAATATGGTTGTTTTGTTATTGATCTGGGGTATGATCGGTTTAGCAAATCCCTTGTACAGTAATTTCTTACCACTTTATTTGTCTGAGCATGGTGCCGAAGCAGGTAATGGAAGTATTGCTACCACTTATCGAAACAATCTTATCATTGTATGCTGTAGTATCCCAGGTACATTACTTGGTGGATGGCTTGTTACTTTGCCAAAATTAGGACGAAGAGGTACTTTGGCAATTTCCCTTATCATTACTGGTGTCTTCCAATACGCATTCACCACTGCCCGTACTCAAGCTACTATTCTAGCCTTCAACTGTGTTATTAACTTTTCTTCTTATGTTATGTGGGGAGCTCTGTATTGTCTCAGTCCTGAGGTTATTGAATCATCAGTAAGAGGAACTGGTTCTGCTATCTTGGCGACTTTTAACCGTATTTGTGGCCTTCAAGCTTCTATTATTGCTGCTTATGTCGGTACTACTACTAATGTGCCGATTTTTGTCAGTGCAGCTCTTTATATTGTAGCTGGTTTATTGTCGCTCATTTTACCATATGAGAGTCGAGGAAAGGCCAGTGTGTAATACGATGGTTAGTTATTTGATTTTGTTAGTTTAATCACAAATGCAATGCATAAAAATTTTTCAACCCTTTCTGGAATTTTTTAATCTCTTTATAACATAGATTACAAATGCTAGAAGGGTTTCAAATTTCTTAATAATAAGTCTCTCTAAATAGACACGCGGTATCACCCACTCAAAATTGTTCTTATCAAAGTTCTCATAGCTTCAAATTCTAGATATCGCGACCTGTAGAACATGTTGAAGAATCCGAAATATTGATACACCACAAGTTTATGCCGCCTATATTCCTTATTTTCTACTTGAATTGTGATTTACAAATAAGAATCTTTAGTTATAGTATAAGCATTTCTATGTACAGTAATATTGTATATTTCTACTGCAGCAGTCGAACCGCTCATTATCTCCGCAGGAGATAAATGTAATCCATTACGTAACTCCGCGGACTGGGATAGCCTGCCAACGTTGCAATTACTCGTTATACAAAACACCTTATCATTCTTAATATTTCCTTCTTACGATACCTTCATATATTACCATTTATTCTAATATTGTTTCCATATATAACAACTGAATTTATTCTCCCGTATTGCTGTTTGGGCTTGAAGTAGGAACCGTGGTGCTATAACAGTCTTTAAACAAAGCGAACGCTACTGGGCCTTGTGGAATAAACCGACTTTGAAATTTTATTAGAGCTATTTTCTTACACCTCCCAGGCTTATTGCAACTGGTAGTACATAATAGTATCGAGGTTATATTGAAATCCTGGCCTCTTTAGATTGCTCTTTTGTTGATGCTGACATCTTGATCCCGGAAATAAGTTGTTAAAACCCGCATAGAAAATAATAAGTACATCAAATTTCCACCAAACATTATGAACGAAGGGGAATCTGGCGTAGTTAAACGAAAGAGAAATCGAATTCCCAAGAATTGTTCTCAATGCACTCAAAGGAAAGTAAAATGCGATAGAGAACGACCAACTTGCTCGGGATGCTCTCAAAAAGGCCTAACTTGCTTCTATCCCGAGTCTCTCAAGTAAGTACTACATGTAGTATGCTGCTAATGGGGCAAACATGAGCTTGATCACTGACATTTTAGGGATGAAAAAATGGTATTAATGTCATTGAGAAGAGAAAATATAAGACTGAAAAAGAAATTGACCTATGAAGCAAGCTCTCGGCCGAGCCTGGCTCACTCGTTGGGTCACTATATGAGTCTTGAAAGGCCTTCCACTGATAGCTTTGATACTGCGCAATTGTTTCCCCACCGATTTTGTGATACTTCGTTAGTACCTTTATTTAATACTGTTCGACTAGTACTAGAGATTGTAGATAAAAGAGAGGCTGACGATGTCCGAAGTCAGATACTCAGAGAACAGTCATTCGCGTCGAATGAAACAAGCCAAAAATGCTTTGCTTATACTGATCCATTATACCATAATTTATTAATGATCTGCTTTCATAAATACTGTGATGTCATGACATTGGTCATACCAGTTTTCACTGAAACCTATTTAAAGCCAATACTAGATTCATTATTATCTGGTCAACTCAAGGCATATACAGAGATTGCATTGATACTATCAGTATTAGCAGCTGGCTCAGTTACGTTCAGCAGTAAGGAGATCTCAGAATTGTTACTTGAAGAAAAGATAATATTGCCCATGGGAATATCTCTATATGAACTATTATCTAATGGAGTAGAGTATTATTTAGGCCTGGCAAGAAAGAGTCTATTCTCGGAACCTAGTTTCGAGGCTATTGCTAGTATGGCTATTTTACAAATGGCAGAAATGTATTTATCAGCAACTAACTCTTGTTCACCGACAAAATTAGGGATAATTCTAGAGGATGCATATTCATTAGGTCTACACCTCGATCCACCTGCCTCATATGACATTGTAAAAGCAGAAGCACGACGAAGATTATGGTATATAATTGTTATTCTCGACTTTGCCTTATCTTCAAATACAAGTAGACCAGCTCTGATCACTAGAGATTGTTGGGATGTCAAGCATCCTACTGATATTGAAGGAACAAAGCAGATTTATGCCAGTGTATTGATATTCCGTACACATGCTATAGAGAGTTACATTTCAAGGCTTATTTATACAAACAAAATGCTTTCATATGATGAAGTACTTGAGTTTGATAATCGGTTGCAATCAGCATTAAATGATAGAACATTTGCAAAGTATAGATTACGAGAAGATTATACTATCACTGATACTTCAAGTATGGAAACTTTGAATGTTTCATTACCAGACGAAATGGTGTCGTATCTTATAGAATTTAGGATTCAGCATTCTCTTGCCTTGCTTCACAAACCATTCTATCGAGCCAATACATGCAGAAAGTTTCAAAAATATTATAATTCTAGTTATGAACCATCTCGAAAGATTTCTTTAACTATCTATCGTAACCTTATCACGTTGACGTTGAAAATAATGCATAACTATAGACTTCGACAGGTATATTCTTTTATTACAGATACAACTTGTCTCTTTTATGGTCTTGAAGCTATGTACAGTTTATCGGTGAGTCTTATTCAGGCCAAAACTGATATCTCGCAGCTTGAAGATTTTGTTAATATCGGCAGAATGATGGACTTTGTCAATATACTATCAGCTACTTCAGCAGTTGCAAGAAGAGGTCAGCTGGTGATGGATAAACTTCGACCCTTGGTTATAAAGCGTTATCCTAACGCAGCAATAAGCCTGAACGTAACAGATCCTGAGCTGTATGCTTCTATTTCCGAAGCAGGGGACTCAATTGATACTGAACCACAAGATTCTCTATTAAGTAATAACAGCATCCTATTTGGAAATTCAAACTTTTTAGACGAAATTACGGGTTATGAATCATACTATAAATGGCTTATGTCTTCCGAGCCCAAATAGTAATGAGCCAAGTTCTATCGAATTATCATTGGCGCAGTAATACTGAGAACCGCATTTGGGAAAAAAGTTACATCAAGCGTCAATTCATATGAACGAGTAAGCAAACATGAATCAAATGAGGGAACAATCAGTGGGTTATCACTAGGTAGTGTTATTGGCAGTTGGATGACAGCCCTTCTGTGTCTAGGGCCCTCTGGTTGTTGCTCCCATTGAAAACTAGGTGTAATATCTATTTTCAACAAAGGCAGTTTTGTTTCAGCAGTTTCGCTGATCCATGCTTTTGAAGATGGAGGTGGATCATCATGTTTCATGTCTACGGGATGGTTAGTAGTTATGATACTTAGAGTCGTTTTGACACTTTTGACAGTAGGCATCTCGGTGAAACTAGGAGGTAGAGTATTTGCAATAGCAAATTCTATTAAAGTAGCAGATTCCGAACCATAAGTAAACATTGGCAAAGGATCTATTTCTAATCGGACAATTCCATATAACTTAGGTCGAATTAGTCCATTTTGTAATCTTCTAGTTCTTGAAGTAATTCTAGTAGTTGGCAAAGGACGTCCTAATTTGAGTCGGCTGCTATCCCCACCGAGGTCAGGCAATATTCTTAAAAACGTCACTCCCTTTTCCAAGTAAACATTGTCGACCGAAACAACTCGAACCTGTAAAAAGTATCGGACAGCAAGCTCAGTATCTTGAACTTTCAGACCTGCATCAAATATGCCAACACCTTTAGGAAAAGCTCCAATAGATGGTACGAGGTACTCATGGACTCCATTTTGACAAATAACCAAAGGATGTTTGTCGGGGATAGTAAAGGTAAATGGAAACGAGTATTTGTTACCTCGCTCCAGTACAAATACATCTTGATCAGCAATTAGAGATGGCCTGAATACCATCACAGTACCTACTTTTCGAGACTTTATAATACGATTCGATGAACTGCCTATTTCGTCCAGTTCTAATGCTATTCTCAATGGTACAATCAAATGATCATTATTAGGGTATATATATATAGTTCCTTCAACCACTTCGCCTGTTCTATAATAGTACACGGGTCCCGATTCTGGATGGTTTAGCTCTATTTGCACCCAATTCTTGAATGGCTCTCCCAAATATGGTTCTACAGTATATCCAGAGTTATATGTTGGAAGCTCTTCAGTACTGTTTCTAGGGGAATTTCCTAATGCTGCTAACGGAGGAGGTGCAGACCAATGCTCTTCATTATAGTTGATAATATCATGAAACGATTCATTTTCGTCGTCTTCATCTATACTTAGAGGAGGTGTTAAAGATACCATATGATCAGATATGCTGATAAAGTTAGCAGATCCGCATTCATATGCTCAACAAATTAGGCATACTTACACAGACATGGTTACTAATGTTACTAAGGTTATTCGATGATCTGCCTACCCCTTATTCAATATCTGATGTTTCTTAATATAAAAGTGAACTGTAGCAATAAAACGATCGCTTATTTATTTCTTCAATCTCGATCTTTACAGTGATAGTCAGTTGACTAAATAGAAATCTTCTGTGCTGAAATAGTGAATAATAAGGGGGGTGCAAGGGCAGTTGTAATTTTCAGCGGGAAGGTGGAGAGAATCGGTAACAACCGACGACCCAAAAGCTAACAAAAGATCTTGTGAGTAATTGACTATGAGATACGCAATTTCGGAAAACAGCCTTATAGCTTCTAACAGTGTTAGAGCATACCTCAGCTGTTAACAAAAGGTATTGATAAGCTTGGATAAAGGCCAATCCAAACTAAGTGGTTGCACT
The DNA here is from genome assembly GCA_030572735.1 of Sugiyamaella mastotermitis. Classification (NCBI taxonomy): domain Eukaryota; kingdom Fungi; phylum Ascomycota; class Dipodascomycetes; order Dipodascales; family Trichomonascaceae; genus Sugiyamaella; species Sugiyamaella mastotermitis. Next base: position 41,839 of record JAJMBN010000078.1, read on the forward strand.
TATATTGTGTAAATCATAACTTTAGTCGGCCAAACGGCACCGTCATAATTAAGCTTGGCAAGTGCAACAACAAGTTAGATTCTAGACTGTAGAGGGTTAACTTAGGTATGATAAAGGGATTTGCAGCTAATTCTGCATGGCGGAGACCTACTTCTGAGTCTAGGCCAGTGTTGGGAGACGCCGCTGGGGACCATTATCGCTGGATAGCTGGACTGCCGGAATGGTCTTACAATGGATCTTTTGCAGGCCGGAGTACGAGGTTCCTCTTTAACAAATATACGAGAAATCAAAATACGAGATTAGTTGGCTGGTTCGTCTTAGTTTCAGAAGTGATGGGGAAATGACGGATCAACTGTCGAATATATTACCACATTTATTCTAAGAATGTAGTAACTGTGAGACTCGGTGTGAGTGTATGTGTTCTTATGTTTTCTTATTATCTAGTGGTCGTCTCGCGTCTAGGTTTGACAAGATCTACTGATAAAATGATTAACATCAATAAACTGCCGTGCATTTACAAAGGTGCATAACAAACTTGATTATGAACTTAGTGAGAACATACTGCTTGGCTTTACTGTGAGACTTTTACTAGTAACCAGTTACAATAACTATTAAGCTAGTGTGATTTTAGTGTCTAGTGTAGGACAGTATGAGGATTTTGACGGTGAATGTAAATCACTTGTAAATCACTCTGTTACTATTTGAACTAGAAAAAAGAGTAGTAACATTTCTTATGGCTCTGATCATTATAGAGTCTAAAGCCAGTTAGCTAGTGTAGCGGAAAAATGGATTCTTCATATCAGTCTCATCAGAAAATTCCATTTTGACCCGAAGCGCTTCTAGCTCGGATCCACTCAGCCCATCTAGGAATATATCCTTCTTTCTATTGTAGTACTTGTTAACATAGTACCAGAGGATAGAAATACCGACTTGGACTGACAGACATGCTAAGACGGTGATCTTACCAGGAAGATACATTGGGGCATCTTTTGCTTGGAAAGTTTGAGTACCTAGAATGTTTCCTAGAGGAAATGCCATAAACGCCATTGCATTGACAAGTACTTTTTTTGAGTGACCAGCAACATTAGAAGCATTCCAAGCAATACACATGGCTAGTGTTCCTCCAAACACAGATGCCAGGTACGAACACAGTAGCAACCCAGCTTTCATATTTGTGGTCTTTGGATCATTCTCAAGACCAATCATCAATCCAATTCCAAGAATGGATGGAAGCAAGTACAAAATATTAATCAGGGTTCTATTTCCTGTCTTATCAGAATAATACTGGAGTAAAAGAAGCGATGCTCCACTAACAATTCCACTTGGTACACCAACTGCCAAAGTGGTTTGACTATCAAATCCGAAACTACTAATGATAATAGAGTTAAAGACTGATAATCCACCATTAGGGATACTACAGAGGATAACAGAAATAACTACTAGCCATACTTTTGGGTCAATAAGTGCTTCCACCATTTGGTAACCTTTAAGTCTTCTATTTTGAGTACCACTTTGCTCATCCTTAACTCTTAATAAGGCACCGATAATCTCTTGTTCTGTGAACATTTTTGCCTTTACTGGTGAATCGGGAAGAAATAGGATAACACATACACCACATGCTACTGTAGCAAGCCCCATTGTAAGGTAAAAGATTCTCCAAGGAGCGAATGAACTATCTGCAAAAGAGACTCCATAAGCAATAAGGCCTGCTACAATAGATGTAACACTGTTCATGACATAAAAACATCCTACTCTCTTACCTTGCTCTTCTTTCCTGTACCACATGCAAATAATAAGAATAAGAATTGGTGCTACGCATGCTTCAAAGATTCCTAGCAAAACTCTAAGAACAGCAATTTGGGCATAATTATGACAGGCAGCATGACATGACAGGCAGATTCCCCAAAGTATCACATTTACACCAAGATATTTGGCAAGGAATGAGATCTTTTGAGCTAGCCACTGAGTAGGTAATTCGGCTGCAAGAAATCCAACGTAGAAAAACATTCCTAGGTATGAAAAGTCGTTTCCAACGAGTTTCAAATCTTCTCTGATACCCATAACAGCTGTATATGATAAAGTATTCTTGTCAAAGTATTGGAAAAAGTATACTGCCATGATTAATGGACAAATTCTCAAGTCAATTTTCCTCAACAATCGTTTGTTGAATTCTTCGTCCGATTGAAATGCGTCATAGTTTTCCTTCATTGCAGCAGCTTCTCCCATGAACTGCTTTGCTTCATCTGCATAGGAGAAGTCTATATCATCTTGGATTTCAATAATGGTTTGGTCCTTTTCTGGCATCTTTTGAAATTTTGACACACCTGAACACCAATTGTGTCCTTGATGGGCCTTTTAAATCTTGGTAAGTTTCGGACCCCGGTATTGGTTTGCTATCTTCTAAACACTGATACACATCTATACTATAGTCTACGGCCATTCCTGGGTTACATGATTGCTCATCTTTGAATGACCTATCTTACTAGCTACCTTATCATATTTTATCCTGGTCTAAGATCATCACCGCAATCGGTTGACTACATGTACACAAGCTCGGCTTAAGCAATAAGGTATGCATGATAACATGACTTATTCCGCCGGGATAAAAACTTCTCACCTACCTATATCTATTATTACTATCTAGTTTCTCCGAGATTATTTTGACAGCTTCTGTAGCTGTATAAGCTTGCTATCGTTCAAGGGTGACTATGCAGGTGCTATCGCCCGGCTAATCTAATAGGCGGATGGCCACTCCGTCGGGTATCAACGCAACCATTATCTATAATAACCTACCATTTATTATTCTAAATAGGAAGATACCTTTATTGGAAACCATAGTAGTTTCCTAGTGGATATTAGTACTGCCTATTAATTTATGAAGTAATAATGTGTTCAACATGGATTCCGCTGCCTTTTCGGAATCGCTACCTCGTTGTGATTCTGTTGTTATGAATCTAGGTAGACTTTTACCGGGAAGGATTTCATTAATTGACCTTATTCTTATTGTTCTAATATGAATTTCAAACAGTTCTTCGACCTCTTAGAGTCTAAGTCCCATCGTTTCATCATTGAAGAAATATATCACTGACAAAAATGCAAACTTCATAACGGCATAGATGATATAGTACTTCCAGCCTATATTTGTAACCCCCACTGGTGTTACAAGGACAACGAGGTGATTGCATAACCAAGTCATTGCGGTAGATACTCCAGCTCCTAAATTCATATTCTGTAGTGAATTAATTTCCGGTGGATATAACCATGATGCTGTGCACCAAGCAAAGCCAAACGAAGAATAAAATGTAAATATGAAGGAAATGGCCACTATACTCCATTTCTTTCCTCCTTGAGAGAGAGCAATTACCACAATAAGATAGCTGATACCTTGTCCAAATGCGCCCCAAAACTAAAAATATTGCTGATAATGTAGTACAGATGAACCGATTGATGGAATTACATGTAGTTAAAATCAGAGCCATTGAATTAGATAACCTTAGTGACTGTTGATACAGAACAGGGGCGTATATAAAATGACGTTTATTCCACCCCATTGTTGCATGAATTGTGTTCCTGTTCCTAGTATTATGCGCCTTAGATTGTGCAGTTTGTTATTACGAACAAATAGGGTTCTCCAGTTTATGATGGCTCGTAGTCCTCGCTCATGTTCAACGTGTATCTTAATAACTTCATACATATTAGACACATCTTCAGAATCTAGAGATTTATCCAGCAACCCCGATATTATATCGTGCATCATCATGTCTGTACTTTAAAATTGACCATCTAGGTGATTCTGGTAAGAATGGAATCAGCACTCCATACGCAATAGCAAAACATAGCTGGAATGCTAAAGGATACCTCCAAGAGAAACTTTAATTCACATATCTCATCCCATAATTAATCCAAGTCACGATGATAATTCCTCCAATGTTTACTGAAAGTAGTATTGTTATCATAGCTCCTCGAATATGAGCAGGGACAGATTCTGATTGCTACAACGGACGAGAAAATATTACCTGCTTTAGAGAAGTACCTTAATGAATTTTTAATGTCAGACATAAACCTTAATAAGTTCCTCTCTCTCTTAAATAGCTGTGAGACGACTCAGCTGAGTTGCTTCGACCCACTAGTTAAAGCGCTTCGTAATATATTTTAGTCAAGCTCTTGAATGTTATTTATTTAATATGAAAATTGTTTTAATTGTAACTAAATTTCGATTATCTTTGCCTCAGCATTTCTTAGACTTTGTTGTAAGGAATGCCCGTTGGATACCGCTTTTGCTGCATCCTTTAAATTGAAATTTGGCTTTTTATCGTCTAAAATCCAGTCTCTAAATCCTTTGGGTTCTTCTACAAAAGCGGGTGCAAATAGTTCCATGTGGCCCTTCCATTCTTGTACCTTTGTTATCACTTATATCAAGGTTGAATAACCGTGGTTCTCCATTGATGAGAATCCTGCCTTCGGTTCCTCTGATTTCCACCATAGTGTGGTGGCTATGCCTATTGTTTCTACTTCCATACACATTCATTACAACATCCTCTTTAAAAGTAACTAATCCAAGGTTATCGTCGACATCACCCCACTCTCTGAATTGAGGAAATACATTAATGGATCCAGTAGCAAATGCCGTAGTAGGAGTATAGTCTTCCCCGCGAAGAAACGAACAAGAATCTATAGCATGGATAGTAAAATCTACAAAACTCTCTCCTGGGTCTTTAACATACTTAATAAAGAATTCAGTGGGTGTTTAAAGATCAGTTGTTTGAGATCTTAAAGTGGTGAGCTTTCCAATATCGCCGTTTTTGATTCTCTTAGCGGCTTCTATATATTCTCTCGAATATCTTCTTGGGAAGCCACATGAAACCTTGTGATCAGGATATTTCAAAAGTTTCTTCATATATTTTCGAAGCAGTGGCTAAGCTGTTAGTCAAAAATTTCTCGCAGAATATATGCTTATTCTTCTTTAGACCACCAGCGATATGTTCATAGTGCAAGTGAGTAGGAGAACTCAACAACACGGCATCCATGTTTAAATGATCTAGAAAATCATTATAGTTGTCATACGTAGAAATTCCTGGTATTAAGCTGCTTATCCACTTTTTGTCTGCTTCAAACACGGTACAAAGAGCAACAATTTCCACTCTTGCAATAATAAGCAATGGTAAGCAGGTTTTCAATATGGATCCTGCCCATTCGGCCACGCAAACGACCCAAATACTTAGAATACCGGTACTAATAGTCATAATTTTGTTTAATTTATTGATATTATATTTCGTTCAATTAGATATATTTAGATTTATATTCCTTGATCTGAATTTTAGGCTATAGCATACATTGATCCCTCCATTTTGCTTTTAAAGCCTGTCGTAAACGCTATATGCACTCAGGGGTTTAACTCCGGATCCACTGACCCCACTCTTTCCAAAAGAACTCCTTACAAAAGAAATTCATAAATCGGCGGTTTTCAAACAGGTTGATTGGATCGTAGTTAATACATGTATATTATCTATACGAAGTCGGCATATTAAGTATGATTATATGATTCTATGTAAGAAAATTTCCTTCTTTATCAGCCCATCCCAAATCTTCGGCTGTCCACCCTAAAATGGTTTGAGCACCATCTGCACGAATCCTAAGCATTGTTGGAGCACCATCAACATGTCTAGAAAGTCCGAGCTTTTTATGGATAGCATTCATTGACTCAAAATCCTCATCTGAGAGTGTGATAAGCGATATATTTTCTCTAAGCCTAGATTCTTTGTTACTCTTAGGAATGACACAGACTCCCCTTTGAACGGCCCAAGACAACGAAATTACCCCTGAACTTACTCCATACTTCTGTCCTAGACTTTTAAAAAATGGATCATGAATAATTGGATTAACTTCTCCTTGGAAAGTGCCACCAAGTGTACTATAGGCAATGATTCTTATATTCCTTTCCAAGCAATATGGTACGAGCTTTAGATTAGGATTCATAGCATGAAGCTCTATCTGATTCACAGCTGGGATAATCTTGGCATGCTCTAGTAGAATATCGAGGGTCTTTTGACTGAAATTGCTGATACCAATTCCCCTGCATTTTGGTCCTACCAGCTTTTCCATTTTCTTCCAAGTCTCGACAAAAAGTGGTAGTCCATTAGCATCATTGATTGGTCCAAGGACTTCCCAGTCTTTCCCAAGGCTAATTGGCCAATGCATTAAGAAGAGATCAACATATTCTAGGTCAAGATTCTTGAGTGATATTTCAAGAGCAGCTTCTGGGTCTTCATATTTATCTCCCCAAAATTTGGTAGTAAGGAATATCTCGGCTCGGGGTATGCCGCTGTCCTTTATAGCTTGGCCAATAACATCTTCAACCCCATATAACTGAGCGGTATCAATATGCCTATAACCTATTTTCAAGGCTGCTTCGATAGACATTTTCAACTCATTGGCTTCGTTTGTTCCTTGTTGGCCTGTTTTTAAGTTAGCCTAGTGCATGAGTACTAGCGAAGATTGATACTGACTGACCTTGCCAAGTTCCGAGTCCTACTGCTGGTATGTGATTACCTATAGTTAGAATATATTGACACCAATAAATGATATATAATATTTACCATTATTAAGAGGAAATACTAATTGAGATATCTCAAGCATTATTTAGGTTGGGTACTGAAAGTTGAACAGTCACGGTAATGTTTCGAGGTACAATAAAATCCAGCAGCGTAAACGTATAACCGGCTGATAGCAATAACCCTCAGTTATCTTACAGTAAACTTTTCAGACTGGATATACAGCACTCAGTCGTCATATTTTCATGCGATTGCCAAATACCTTTGATGATATATATTAGATTTGATAACCTGTTATGACTTGGTACTTTTCCGGTGGAGATAACGGTAGCAGTTATTAATATTATATAACCTCAGAAATTAGGATCGGTGAGATATCAGTATGAATATCTAGTCCTTGGTGGCAGGGAAATAACCACGCTAATATACGATATAACGAACGAGTATGATATATGGAACATGATCTTCAAACTATGATTTATGGGGTATTGTATTCGGAGCAATACCAGTGTATGATACCAGATATGAAGTTACCCCATGATATACTGATTATACCTCAACTCAGCCACCTGCAACCACAGAACATAAGAGATCTAAATTAGTTGAAATTAAAAAGCTATCGTTTGGGCAACAGTAGTTAGAGAGGCTACTCTTATCTCTGGTCATTAGACGTCAGAAACGATGTTTTTACCTTTTCGATAGCTGACCGCAAATAGCCGTTGTAGCTCAAAGTTTTATTCGGAAGTTGTTTTGAGTTAATCAAGCTGCGGTTCGTGACTAGAACAGAGTTACCCAGCACTGTTGTCACCACTTTAAATGCCGCTATAATTGCACAAGAATCTAATATATATTTATTGCATTTATATATATAATGGTGACCATTAGAGCACTTAGATGGTATGGAAAGGAAGATTTGAGGTTGGATCAGGTTGAAAGACTTGAATGCAAGCCTGATGAGGTTCGAGTCAAGGTATCGTTCTGTGGAATATGTGGATCAGACCTCACGAGTATAATGGAGTGCCTGTAATGGCACCAAATGATGGTGAATCTCATGCTCAAACAGGATTGTAAGTCCCTGTTATTATGGATCATGAAATCTCTGGAATTGTATCTGAAATTGGCAATGACTCTCTAAGTTAAAGTAGGTGATAGAGCAACGCTGTTTCCGGTTCTTGTAGATAGAAACTTCAAACTGGAACCATGTTTGAACTGTGCTTCCGGAAGAGCCAACTTATGCAAGAGAGCTGCTTATATGGGATACAGTGCCCCAGTGTGGAGGCTTTTCAGAAGAAATTGTACTCAGTCATCTACATATTTTTAAGATCCCTGACAATGTCAGTCTTGAAGAAGCAGCCTTAGTAGAGCCTTTAGCTGTTGCATGGCATTGCGTAAGGATCTCTGGCTTTAAACCAGGTCAAACTGCTGTTGTTTTAGGTGCTGGTCTCCAATTGGATGGCAAAGATTCAGATTCTTAAAGTTTGTGGTGCTTCGAAGATCCTTGCAACTGAAGTATTGGAATCCGGATCAAAGCAAGCATTGAATTTTGGAGCTGATAAAGTATTAAATCCTTTGGCTAATAATGAAGTATCGGTTCTTGAAGAAGTGCAAAACATTTGTCCTGATGGTGTTGATATTGCTTACGAAGCCACTGGGCTACAAACTACTCTTGATACTGCCATTGCATTGACCAAGCTGCTGGAACTATCTTCAACATCGCGCTCCATGAGAAACCTTTATATATGAATCCCAATTGTCTGACTTTCGACGAAAAGATTTATAGAGGTGGTATTTGTTATACTGATGAAGATTTTGATGCAGTATTGCCCTGTTTGCAATTAACTCCTGCTAATATGATTACTTCAGTTGTCAAGCTTAAAGATACTGTCGAAAAGGAATTTATCCAATTAATGGAACATAAAAAAGAGTTTCATATTAAAATACTAGTTACACCTATATAGCCGCAAAATTATATTTCTAATAGCCTTGATGAACAAAACCTTTATCTCCAAAAGATGGCCAAATAGCAATCTTCTGTGCCTTTCCAGTAAGCTCGATTGAAGTAGTGATTTTGTTGTCTATATCCAGTCCAAATTCGTATTTCCCTGGATATACAATGGTATTCCCATACTCATCCACTCGTGCTAAGGAGCCTAGTGTTATTTGTAAAGGTATAGTTGTGCTTTCTCCTGGTAGGATCGAATGTTCACGTCTGTAGCCGACCAATTTCTTATTTGGATAAGGAGCTGGGCCAGCAGATGAGTTTGAGAAAATTAAGGCGGAGTAGTCCGACTTTACACTACCGATGTTCTTAACTGTTACATTAATGCTGAACAAAGGAGCTAAATCAAGATGGGTTACAGACTGGGGAGCCTCCACTAAGTCTTGGATACTAAACTGAGAAGTTGAGTTGTCCGCCCACTCAAAAGTGAAGTTTGTATAATGCAATCCAAATCCATATTCATAAACTGGTGTTCCGTTGTACCACATATATGTTCTTCCTGGGTTGTTCTCTCCTGGTCTTAATGACATATTGGTCATAGGTACCTGATTAATGTAATCTGCCGGATATTGTGTTACTGGCAGTCTACCTGCTGGTGAAGCAGCTCCTGTTATAATATCTATGAGAGCTTTACCACCACTTTGTCCAGGATACCCACCCCATAATAAAGCATTGACATTTATATTGTTTTTCAAAGAAGAACTATCAATTTGGCCACCACCCATTTGTGCGACTATGAGAGGCTTGCCCAACTTAGACAGTTGTGAAATGAGGTCAAGCTGATTTCCTGGCCAAGTAATGGTATCACGATCAGTTCCTTCTGCCTCAATAGTATTATCAATACCACCAAAATACAAAATAGCATCCGCATTTTTGGAAATATTCAAAGCCGCAGCAAACCCAGATGTAGAGTTGGAGTTAATATCAGTACCGTTAGCATGTTGGACATCAAATCTGGCATTAATTGCTGCTTGTAATGGAGAAATAAGAAAAGGAGCATCTCCATAATAATTACCTTGTAGTTGGCTTGTGGCATTAGCCCAAGGTCCTACTAGAGCCAACTTTTTAATAGACTCGTTAAGAGGCAACGTACCATCGTTCTTTAATAAAGTAATACCTTCAACAGCAGCTCTATAAGCCAATTCTTGAGCATGTGGAGTATTGACATCATGCCAAGTCAAGTGTCTATAAGGTTGATAGTTAGAACTATCAAAGTACCCAAGTTTGACGAGATTCGCATATAATCTTACAACAGCTTCTGTGATTTGATCTCTAGTAACTAGTCCATCATTGAAAGCATCCTTAAGAGTTAGGTATGTCATTCCACAGTCAAGATCAGTTCCAGCAGTCAAAGAATCAGCAGCTGCTCCTGCCTCAGAGGTAGAATAATTATGAGGATTCCATACATTATAAATAGCATCACAATCAGAAGTCACAAACCCATATCTTGGTCCGAAATCCCATTTATCTCTTAAAACAGTTTGGAGCAAGAATTCATTGGCACATGAAGGAATTCCATTAACAGCATTATAAGAGCACATAACACTAGCGGCCTGCGCATCTCTGACACAAGATTGGAAGGAAGGTAGGTAGTATTCTATCAAGTCCTGATCAGAAATCTCTGCATCATATCCTAAACGCGAATTATTATGCCAATTCTCAATATCATATCCAGCATAATGTTTACAAGTAGCTACTACCTTGAGATTTTCTTGGTCAACGCCGCCTTGAAGTCCAGTAATAAGATTATAGACATATTGCGAAAGATGGTATGGGTCTTCACCAGGAGTTTCCTGGCCACGTCCCCATCTAGGGTCTCGGTAAGGATTAATATTAGGAGTCCAGTAATTCAAGCCCGCCCTTCCATGGTTATTAAAGGCCCTGGCTTCGGTAGAAATCACACTCGCTACTTCATATATAAGGCTATCATCAAAAGCTGCACCCATCAAAATAGGTTGCGGGAATGATGTAGCACTATTATAATCACCGCTTGCTTCAAATTGAACACCGGGAGAGCTTGCAATTCCGTGAAGACCCTCACTCCACCATTGGTATGCTGGGATTCCCAGTCGGGGAACACCATAAAACGTGTTGACAGTGTTGTTAATAAGTTCATCAATAGTGAATTCACTTACTATAGCACGAGCTCTAGTAATAAAATCTTTGGTAGGATCACATACTCCATTTTCACGTAGAGGGTATTGTGAACAATCTGGGAAAGAATAGTTAAGATGCTGTAATGTAGCAGGGAATAAGTCTGGCTGCGACTGCTGGGTATAATTCCGAGTTGCATTACCCTGGTTCTGAGCAACTACACATGGCGCTAAAAGTGCTAGTATTGCTGCCAGTTCAATGTTCATCATTCTTCAATTTTTTTCTAATTTTCTTAATTGCATAATTACTCTAAGAGTTATATATAGGCGTAGTGATCAATGGCATGGTGATCAATGGCATGGCACAGGTGTGAAACCTGTGACGGCTAATTGCCGGTTAAATTGTGTTATAAAATGTGGGGCTGCAGCTATCGACATTTAGTGTGGAGAAAATTATAGGGGTAAATTGTTTGTGACATCCGACAATATGTTATTATTTTATGGGTTATAAAATATGTATAATCAATGGAAAGTTCTACCAAATTGGGAATTAGAATGTATCCGATCGTATTCAAGATGATTTGGTTGCTCCGTCTCTTTCATGGTATAACCGCCAGTGCAGCAATTTAATGCTTAAGCCTGAAATGGTTGGATTATCTAGGAAAAGCTTGTAAGTTACTCAGCTACTCTTAATAAAATAATAGCCTGAAAGTTGTCTAATCAATTGAGTATGTTGTAAAGGAAATGGAATTTCAGATGATGAACCTTCAATATTAGACTTTCGGACTATCCTTCGGAGGTATACTGCTTTTAGCGATCAGCGGTGGTTGATCATCTCAATCGTCATTCACTTCATCATAAAAATTATATTTAACCGCATGGTGCTTTATTTTATAGTCTATAGATTCCGGTTAAAATCTGATATTGGTTCAATTGCAATGACTGAAGATTCCGACTTTGTCTGTCAGTAATATTATGAAGGTCTGAAGAGAAAATCAAAATATCCGTCTGGTTAAATAGTAAAAGTGATTAACATTATCAAGAAGCTAATCTAATTCCAGCATACAAATTGGCTTTTGCTTCCTTGACAGACCTCATGACCTAGTTCATGCTTTGCCTTTGTACAGTAATTGATTTGGATTGTCTATTGCTTTATAATCCTGGCCTCCTTCATAATACTCTATTATAGAACATTCTATTTATGAGCCACATAAAGCCCATCACTGATAATACAAGAGTTCAGTTCCTATACACCTCCTCATCTACCAGCATTTATGAAAATTTTAGGCCTAATTCAAATAATATTGGAAAACTCCTATTGGAAACCTCAGCTATGGCCACATCTTCAGGAAATAAGACTTCCCGTCCGATCAGTCATATTCAAGCCTGAAAGAACTTAACTAAGGTATTACAGTGGAAGACCATGTGAGAACGTAACATGCTGTAGTTTTTTTTTTTTTTTTTTTTTTTTTTTTTTTTTTTTTTTTCGTTTAGATGATTGGAGACCTGCATATATGCACTCCAATATTGTAACCAAACCAACTTTAGCCGAAATCGCTCTAAAACCAGTTAACAGAAGCCATAGTCTTATAATCACTGTATTATTGATTATACTTATAATAAATATTACACTAAACTAATAACGTCCAAGAGCTCTCTCAATGATTCTTCCTGCTTCAATTACTTTCTCTTCTTCAAGACGACGGCCAACTAACTGTAAAGACACAGGAGCATTGGTATAAATCTCAGGATCGTATAAATCATAGTTATACTTATCGTCAGAATTCTTGGGAACATAGTTATTATCTTTAACATCAAGCTCTTTATCAACCTTGGTTATAGGAATGATCAAACTAGAATAATCAAGTAAATTCCATTGAGCAGTATATCCCCAATATTTGGATTTCCCAATAGGAGGAGCAGCTCCTGGCCCTACGGGGCAAAGAATGACATCAACTGGATGGCCATCTTCTTCTCCAGTACTCTCCCATAAATCATTATATTCGTTACGATAAGTATCCTTCAATACATTTTTCTCCCATAATTCTTGGATCGTGTATCCATTCTCTGGCACATTCTGGCTATAAATCCACTTAGTCAAAGGTAAGATCTCTTCACCAGTGGCAGCAATTGCATCAAGGTGCTGCTTTGCACCGTCTTCAAAGTATAAAGATGAAATAATCTTCCATGCGTCACCATGCTTATATGGTTTCCAAGGAACAACCTCAATTTCAACATCTGAGAGCTCAACAGACTTAAGTTTATCTGAAACTTCTTTAATTGCTCTCAAAACCGGAGGGTGAGGGGTGACAATCCCATCGTCAGTCATAATTCCAATTTTAATTTTCTTGCCAATAACATTCGATCTATATGGCATAGGTGAAAGTTGTTGGTCAAAGCGCCAAGGTTGTTGACACAATATTCCTTTGATGAAAATCTCAACAGTATCGAGATCTCTTGCAATGGGTCCTACTACAGGATGAATTGCTTCAGCACCTTGCATTGCATGCACAAAAGGGCCATAGGGAAGTCTGGAGAAACTAGGTTTCAGTCCGTATACTCCACAATTTCCAGCAGGGCATCTGATAGAACCACCAATATCAGTAGCAACACCTACAGGGCTAGCTCCAAAAGCAATTAATGAACTTTCACCACCAGAAGATCCTCCCGAAGTTAAGCTGGTGTTGTGAGGATTGCAGGTGACTCCGTACAAATTGGTTGATGTCTCCAGGTGCATAATAGATTGAGGAAGAGTAGTTCTTACGAAGAATATAGCACCTGAAGCTGCCAAGCTCTTTAGAATAATAGGTTCTAAGTTGCTAATATGATCAACATATGTAGCAAATCCAAAATTACAATAATGGCCCTTAATAGGTACATATTCCTTAACAGAAATAGGGAGTCCATGCAACGGACCAACAGTCTTTCCTGTCTTTGCCAAGTATTCATCCAACTTCTTTGCCTGTTCAAATGCTTCCTCTGGAATAACCTCAGTCAAGCAGTTGACAAACTTCTGAGCAATTACAGCAGCCCGTGAATAAGCACCTACTACTTCAAGAGATGAATATTCTGATAAAGCAATCTGCTTTAGCAGGTCTAAAGGTTTCTCGTTAACTATTTTCAAATCACTTGGAGCAAGCAATTCATTGAGTAAATGAACAACATTCAAAGGTACTTCCTTTGTATACTTGACATTATGTTTGGAGTCAGCAGGGGATTCAAAAATGCTATCAAGACGGACAATAGAATCGTCCCGGATCTTACGAGCAAATGCAATTGCTTCTGGAAGACTTTTGGTAGTTTGAGTATAGGCGATAGAGCTCATATTAGAGAGTAGTTATTGGCAGTCACTTGGAGGTCCAACTACTGGTCTTAAATATTAGTTCTGTATACCCCTCTAATTGGAACCCACTGGAACCTACAGCATTGATAGAGGGGCCCGGTACATCATTTGGGTACTATTGATATCATTTTTTGGTAATATTTCCCTTCAAAAGAGAAATATCACTACGTTTCTGACGATTTATCACTAGTCGCTCGGTATACAGGAGCCAATCACAACGAAATCCGCGTGCCATATCCATATTGAGATGCAAGATAAGGTGATACACCCTTGCCCTTTGTATCAGATAAGCTTATCAGCGCGGAAATAGATGTGAATGAATAGATCTCCAAATGAGTCGTCAAAGACCTATATCATCCATAACAGTTCTGTTATAGATGATGTCAAGGCCCGGACCGCCTTCTGCCCATGCAAGTTCATGGAGTTGTCGTATTTTTGCAGGATATGCAGCATGTAATAATTGACCTATTTCAACAACCCGATATCTCAGAAACTCACGCTGTTGCTGATCTATTACCGCACAACCGATAACGGCAATAGGCCACGAAGTAACAGTATTATTTTGATCTCTAGGGTCCAAACTTGCCAATTCACGCAGACCAATAGTAACCTGTTCCTGAAAGATTATATCAGTAGTTGGGCATTGAGGGTAAATGGTCTTTAGCAAAATAATCATAGCTGCGCATTTGACCATTTGACATACTACAAAGTGGCCCTCCAAATATTGACGTGTCTTTTTAGGCAAAACTATATTTGGAATGTCAGGAGGTTTCCATGAATTTAATTGACTCAACAGAGCATTACCATACATATAGTCAGACACAGTCATAGTATCCTTTCGGTTGAGCCAGCATACCTTTGATACAATATAATAAAGCTCTACCCCACAGCCCATTACTGGATTGTCCATCCATGGGATATCTGAAGAGTAAGTAGGCATTACAAAACATTCCAAAAATTCCTCAAAAATTTCTTGTGGGGGCAGGAGGTTTAGATCCTTCTCGCTGGAAAATAATATTGCTATAGTTGAATTATAAAAGAATGAATCGATAAGCATCCTCTCAATAGGTTCTAATACCATTGCTCTTCCCCTTTGGTTGATAAGCTTTTTTCTGCTCTGAATAATACTGAACGCACCAGATAGATGTTTTACACAAGACGATGTTGGCTTTCCGTAAAATTTTTCATATAGTGTCAATATAATAATACTGGCAAAAAGCCAGTTATCAGTGAATTGAACTTTGTTGTTTACAATAGACGTACGGATGCCTCTTAAGCAAGACAAATATAATTTGTTGGATTCTTCAAGAAATTCAGGAGAATTCCAAGCTATATCCATAGCACCACATGCCAATGTTAAACTCAACATGCTAGTATCGTTTTCAATCTGAGGTACCAGTTGGGCCTTCGGCGACATAAAAGGGTGTGCATGAGGTGGTGTGATTGATGGTATGAAATGGTTTATAAAATGGTCAAAAACTTTGGTATTACGAGAGTTGGCAACATTTCCACGCAGAAAATCAACAAATGGTATCGTCAGTTCATAAGAGTATTGGAAATTTTCTGTAACAAGTTTGTCATTACCCAGCCTCTGCAGTTCACTTGTTTGAACCTCTTCACTGTCTGAAGCTGAAACTGAAACCGAACCTTCAGCAAACTTTGAAGGCGATTTCACTACTGGTTTCCAACTACATATAAATCCGTTTCGTTCACAGGACTTGCATATAGGGTGACGTTCATCACATTTTTTCTTCCTTCGTTTGCCTCTTAGTCAGAATACATCCTTATATTTCGTGTGATTGCGCCATCAACAAGCAATTAAAACAACAGTATACTTACAAGTCAAGCAACCAGATTTGCTGTAAACCCCCATTTCAGCTAGTGAACGTCTGATTCGTTGTTATTTATAAATCAGTGTTTTAACAACAGGTAGATTTAGTGTTACTCCAGAATTGTCTGAAGTGCTGTGATAAGAGCGACGCCTTTTGAGGCTTATCAGCACGAAATCACCGAAGGATCAACGGCAGTGCACAGCCAATTTTTCAATCGTTGTATACCGATCAGTAGTTATAAATTTAATATACTGTTATAATATGATTTATTATTTGGTGGTTATAGATGAATCATTGAAAAACTGTTGGAAGGCAAGATTTATGTAGGAATATATTAATACTATGATTCTTAATATCATATCTAGTAATCCGACATACACTGCAAAAACTCCGCTTCTGGTCTAGTTGTGAATGACCGAGATAAAAATAAAAAAAAAAAATTTGGAAACTTTCATTGTTTAAAAAAATAAAAAAGAAATCAAAAAGGAACTACAGCACTTTCCGTTCTCATATGGTCTCCCACTATAATACTGAGTAAAGCTCTTTCAGGCTTGAATATGACTGATCGGACGGGAAGTCTTATTTTCCTGAAGATATGGCCGTAGCTGAACAAAATATTCTCGCGTGAATTTTAATTGATAAAGAAGGAAAAAACCCAATTTTGAAATCCGTGGTATAGATCAGGAGATGTTATTATCATTACTATTAGGAGAGTCATCTTTCTACTAGACTTACTATTAACGTTACAAAGACTACCTATGCATAGACGTTACCGGTTACGACTGATAGAAACAGGTTCATTGGATATTTATAGTAGTTGTAGAATAGATCTTTCATTGTGATTCTATAAAATATAAACTAATTAGTGGATGGTTTTTTTTGCAAATTCTTGATATAGCTTGGCGGATCTTCTTCGTAGACTCTTACCATATATAATCATAGGAATGGAGGAAATCCAAAAGGCAATAGATAAGAATCCTAGGATAATAAACGTATTTTGGTAGCCATCAGTAGCGAGCCATGGAGTTATAGCATAGTCAAAAGCAAAGCCGCCAATAATGTTTCTTATGAGAATTACTGTGACCATGCTATCTCCACCAACTTTAGGATAACAATCCATAGCATACGTATAAGGAATTGATGCACCCATAGTGGTACCAGCAGTGGAAAAAGCATAGCCAAAAATAATTCCTACCCAAGATATCTGGTGGGCTGCTCCAATTCCATATAACCATAGACCGAGAGGTGTAAGGACTAAAGCAAGCAAACCGGTGTATAGTCTGAATTCTGGTTCTCTAACACCGCTGTTCTTTCTTGCCATCCATAAACAAAACTTATCTGAGACATAACCACCTATCCAGATAAAAATACTGGAAGAAACTGTCGGTGCTATATATATGAGGCCCAATCCAGTGCTACCAAAGTTATACGGTGGAGCTTCAAGAATAGATGCAATTGTAGCACCGGCAACAGACCACCAAGCAAGGGCTGAAGAAACAATAAGTCCACTCCAAACGACTGGAAAGAAAAATAAGAAAATCTTAATGGGTTTTAAAAGAGATGAAAAAAATAAGTTTGGCTGCTCAGGAGCTCTGTAGTAAATAACGGGGTATTTTTGGAAATATGTCTTGGGGACATTTTCATATTCATCCATAGGTGATGAAATGGCTCTTTCCGTGCTTTCTGTATAAGGTGACGGCTTTTCAATAGTTCCAGATACTTGTTCCAATACTTCTCTGCCTTCTCTCAACTCAGCTACCTCATTAACCATCTCTTCTGCACTTCCTGGTCTGTAATACATTGTCTCTTCCATCAACAAGTAAGCTCCTAGAGCTCCAAAGCCTGAAAATATCGCTAAAAAGTTATTAATCCAATGCCATCCCATACTTCCATTGATAAACGATGCTGCTAATGGGCCTAAAAATGACCCTGTAGGATAAAGAGCAACTAAATACAGACTGATAGCAAGACCTCTTTCATGGGTAAAAAATAAATCAGCTACCGCTACTTCTCCTAAGGATTCTACCGAAGATAAAAAGAAACCACAGATAATTCTGTTGGCATAATACTCCCCAGATGACTTGCAATAATTGAGCCAAATAGGACAAGCTACCCCACCAACCAGAAGTGTATAAATATACACAGGCCGACGGCCAAAATTAAGAGCAACCGGTTGCCAGAATAAGCATCCTAAGCCAAAGAATAAGAACAGATATCCTGAACCTGCCACTAGATCAGATTGTGAAATACTGGTGCTTGCATTCATTTGAGGATATGATACTGCTGGTACAGCTGCAAGTACTGCAACAATAAATGTGTACCATAAGGGCCAAAAAAGAGTAACATATTTTCGGAGTTTACCCCAATTTAACGGGTCATCAGGATGGCTTGTAGGTTGAGGCACTAATACAACATCTTTCTTGCCTTCGTGTTGAACATTCATTGTATGGTCTACATCAACCAGTCTTATGGTTCCTGGAATAGGCGTACCATCATCAAGATGGGTATCTCGAAGAGGGAAGAATTTCATTGGAAATTTTGAAATATATTGGTTGTGAGAAAGTCGCTTGTATAGGTGATCTAGTTTATATATAATTCATGGCATCAAAAGATCGCTTATCTGCTTTTGTCAGCTACCCATATTTCTAGTATTAAGGCATTGTGCATATTCCAGTTCTCCGAAAAGCTACCTCTTATCAAGACATTGAAGCTGCATACTCAAATTGCATAATTATTCCAAAGAGAAATTATTTAATGGGTCTTCTTATTAAGCAGATGGGGTAGCCCATTTTCTGCTATGTTTATGTCGCTTCTGAAACTATATTATATAACCAATTTGTACTAGTGGACTGAATATCATTAATTTAAAAATCTACATCAATGGAATTTATATCTAAAATCATTCTGTAATTAATCAGCATATAAATTGTTGCTAAGTTAGATATATGCAGAATTCGGTTACAAATTTGAGGATATCTATTACACTGTAGGATTGATTGATTAACCACGACGATTGATAGTATCCCCTCGGACGAGAAAATTCCTATAAATTATGCACTCATAATTGTTTACTTTACTGATTGAGCAAACGGACAAGGCTTTGTTTCTCTGTATTTATTTGGATTGCAGGTTATTGTGAAAATGCTGTGTTGAGACAGATAAATGTATATGCATTATCTTATCGCACGACGTCGATCATTTAGCTGCAGTTGCCCATCATCGCGGCTTGAATTCTTATTGGTAGTTGATATCGACTACGCAATCCGAAGAAAATGATCTTCCTAAAACATAACCAGACTTGAGCTACTTAAAACTGAAATAGCCAGCCTTAATTCTAATATACATTAAAATATATGTATGATTTCCATCTCAGGGACGCTATTGCTGCCGCGAGATTGTGAGGTGCACCAGCTACATCACATCCTGTATCATCTCCGGTTTTTCGAATCCACCATAAAAGCTTGCTTTGTTGAAAGTGACTGTCTGAAGAAATGTATGCATTATATGGATATCGATAAGTCACCGTTATTTTCTGTAAATATATCAATGAAAGATTTAGTAGTTATGAACCTTGATACTGCCATATATGCAGAGATATAACTATTGACGTATTTCATCAATTTGAATTTGAGAGCATTTTTCAGACTATTTTTATTTCTGCTCTAATGTACAATTGAAAGAGCGAATTACACGAATCTGTACATTTGCTGTCCTTCTCATCTTTCAGAATATTATCAACACCCCGTACTACAGAAAAACTATATCTAGCTAATATTTATTCATTTTATAAATCACAAGTTTCGAATTTTACGCACTGTTTACCCATCAAGTCGATCAGATGGGGCCATCTTTCCAGAGGATTCCAAACTTTCAACCAACCATTAGGACCCAATATATCTATAATATCACTCTAGACAATCAGGTTATATTTATATAACTAATATTCACTAGTCTGTTTTATGTAAGCCAGATATCCGAAGATAATTGCTAAAATAGAGTGGGGTTTTATTACAGTAGAAACATGGAACATCGGGTCTATGGCTCATATCGGATAAGGAAGCCTTTATGAGCTTACGGCTGTGGTACAAAACGGTGTGGGGCAAACCGCGGGGAAAAATAAAATCAAAGGGTATAAATGAAGTTTCGAATAGTCAATAAATCTATTAAAATCATACGAGGTTAATTTATCATGATAAAAGATACAGAAGCTCAGGAAACGGTTAGAGATAATAGTCTTATGGTAGACATGCCTCCAGGCACAGAGCTCATGCACGACGTCGGAAATATTCATTTTGTGCGAAGCGGAGATAATGTTTTAATTCCTCAGCCTGATAATGACCCATCTGATCCTCTTAATTGGTCCAAGAGATGGAAGTTTATTTTAATGGCTGGTGCTACAATGCTTTCGTATATCCATCAATTTGGAGGTCTGTCCGTTGCCCCTCAGGTTCCTTACTATATGGAAGAGTTTGATAAGTCATCTGCCGATATCCTAAAATTTACGGGAACTTATATTTTGTTAATGGGATTGTCCTCTTTCCTGTGGGTTCCATTTTCAACAAAATTTGGCCGCCGACCTGTTATGATTCTATCTACTGCACTTGGTGTCGGTGTTAGCTTATGGAGAGCATTGGCTAAATCATATGAATCAAGTCTTGCAGCTGCTGCTATTCATGGAATCTCATCAGGTTCATCTCAAACCATTCCTGCTTCCTTAATTAGTGATGTTATGTTTCTTCATGAACGTGGCGTTTATATGGGTATATTTGCTTGCTCTATTTTCACTGCCATGACGACTGGATCAGTTATAGCGGGTGTTATGACTCAAAAGTATGGATGGAGGAGCTTCTGGTGGTTGGACTGTGGTTTATATTGTTTCCTTCTAATTTGGATTCTAGTGTTAATGCCTGAGACCAAATGGGAAAGAGTAACCAAAATTGATGTAAGTGATGCCGGTAATGTTTTACAGAAAACTACTGTCGAGGAAGTAGAGGAAGTTAGTAGTATCAATTCTGCAACTGGGAATCCTTCGGTTATAAAAGATGACTATTTGTTTAAAGGAAAACCTAAAAGAAGTCAGTATGGATTTCTACATGATGATAGGACAGTTAGTCGTTGGAACTTGATCCGTCCATTTTGGGTGCCTATAAAACTATGCAGCTTCCCTATTATTTTTTGGGCATCTTTTGTGTATTCCGGTAGTGCATCATTTTTTCTCCTTATCAATTTAACTCAATCAGGGGCATTTTCGATAGAGCCATACAATTTTTCTGCTTCTGCTGTTGGCTATACCAACTTCGCGACTTTAGGAGGACTGCTTATAGGTATGGCTACTGCAGGCCCATTATCAGACTGGTTGTGTAAGTGGTCAACTAGTAGAAATGGAGGCATACGAGAACCAGAGATGAGATTACCTACACTCATACCATATTCTATTATTGCAACTATTGGTCTTGTTATTGTTTGTGTAGGATATGAAAAACTATGGAGATGGCCGGTTATTGTAATTCTTGGTTATGGGCTTGTGGGCATCCAGACATCTACAGTGACTATGATCGCAACAACCTATGCAGTCGACTCATATCGTCCTGTAACAGGAGATATATTTGTTTTAGCATCAATTGTTAAAGATGTATATGCATATGGAGTCTCTTACTTTGTCCCTGATATGATTCCTTCAAAAGGATATATCACACCCACAATGGTCGTTTACGCGGTACAGTATGGGCCACTAGCACTAGCCATACCAATGTATTTTTGGGGTAAACAGTTGAGACGCTTGACTAGGAATAGTTCTGTTCATGATTTATAGATAAGAATATTAATATATATATATGGTTACCGTGAGTTATCCAGTTTGATATATAATTTCTGAGATAAATCAGGGCTGGGAAGCTTCAGGAAATTTGCCCTTTTAGGATCGGTAGATACAGCTTAAGATAAGAAAAACTCAAGTTTCTACAAACATATAATTCAAAGACAATCAGTGTTGAGATTGCGTTTGTCATAAATAGTTCTAAATGAGTGCACCATCGCCAGATGTGCTGATCATTGGATGTGGAGTGTTCGGTCTTAGCACAGCATTAGAGCTTGCTAGACGTAATTATAAGGTCCATGCTATCGACGCTTACTCAGTACCATCTCCTTGGTCAGCAGCCAATGATTTGAACAAGATTATTCGAACGGAATACTCAGATTCAACCTATACCAAACTCAGTTTGGAAGCATTGGAATTGTGGCGACATGATCCATTATACAGTAAAGCGTACAAGGAAAGTGGCAGGCTAACCATCACACCCCACTCACATCAAGGACGAATTGAATTTGAAGCTAAAGGAATTGAAAATTTAAAAGCATTTGGTCATGGTAATAATATTGAGTTTTTAAAGGGTCCCGAATCTATAAAGTCCCGATTTCCCAAATTCCAAACAAAGCATTTCCCAGCTAATGTGGATGCAAAATATAATCCTGAAGCAGGATACGGAGAAGCCGCCAAATCGCTGGAGTTGGTCTATAACGAAGCTAAACAACTAGGAGTATTATTTACATTTGGAGATGATGGACGGGTAATGGAAGTATCGAAAACAGCTAATGAAGAGGGTCTGGTATGGGCAGTCACTGGTAATGGGAAGAAGAAATTGTATGCCAAGAGAATTATTATTGCTTGTGGAGCTGCCACTGCCAATGTACTTGACATTGACGGCCAAGTTGCAGCAATAGGATTATTTGTGGCACATATCAGGCTATCAGACGAAGAATATGAGAAATATAAAGATATACCTATTTATTTTGAAGCCGAAAATGGATATTTTTTCCCACCAGATGAAGACACTAAGTTGCTTAAGGTTTGTGTATCAGGAAGCAAGACGACTAATCAGGTTAGCAGAAGTGATAGAAACGGCGGAGATCCAGTATCGTTACCAGTCTTCAAAACCCATCACAAACAGGCAACGATTCCTAAAGAATTTGAGAGCCGATTGTATAATATGATAGCCCAGATCTTACCAGAGCTTGCCGATCATGAGCTTATTGGCGGCAAGGTGTGTTGGATCTCGGATACTGCAGACTCGAATTTTATCATTGACAGAGTTCCCGACTTTGAAAATGTTATAGTTGCTTGTGGAGATAGTGGTCATGGATACAAATTTTTCCCAAATATTGGTAAATATATTTCTGACAGGCTCGAAGGGACTCTGGATAGTACGCTAGCTGAGGACTGGAAGTGGAGGCCCGGCCAGAAGTTCTCCAAAATCGCATGGAGGGCCGATATCTGGTTCAAGCCTTACGCTGAAATCGAATGGTCGACTAATTGCATTTAATATTCAATTCTTTTTTATTTTTTTTATTTTTTATTTTGTTGTTTTTTTGTTAATTTTTTATTCAGTAGCATTATTTTTTATATTAATCGTTTTACTTGGTGGACCTTATTATTTAAAGTATGGTATCAACGTGGATGTAAGAATTCCTTCCGTCAACTAAGGGGGTTATGACAGAATACTGCTCCTTTTCTGTGTCGGTGAATCCGATGTTGTACCGGCAATTCAGTTCATTCATTCCCAATCAAATTACCTGTGTTAAATTACAGTGTCCAATTCGCTTCATAATCTTGCACTTTATATATTTAAAAGTTTAAATTTTACAAAACACGGATTAATCTTCTTCGCTTACATGTGTTATATTAAGCTTACTTTTAAATACAATCAATGCTTGGTAAGAAAATTTTCCAACCAATCTTGTCTGCGATTTCTAATATAAGCATTATGATCAATAGCTAGTAAATCACCCAATAATTGATAGTCTATCACATCCTAAATAGTCTATTGTGGTTAGCGGAGGAAGAGCCGACATAGTATCAGTTGGCTCAGTCTGTCACACAGAGTCGCTTCAGTACCACACCGATCGAACAGTATCCGGATTGAAAACTGGCTCAAACCCAATAAGTGCTTTTCTAAATTTTATTATAATAAAATATTTCTGCTGCAATTGACTTATCTAAGTAGTAGGCCTGACAGCTATTACAACATATACGCTCCTATTGGTGTACTAAGCAGCAATCTTCGAATGCAACCATTCAATTTCTATCCAATTCAAGCAATTTGAAAGCATATATTTGTCATAAAGGCAGCAGCCTGTGTACAACCGACTTAATGATTGTGAGGTTAAGTACTAGGACGGTGTTCGCGTCAGCCATTCATGTTTGAATATTGCACCACAATATACTCACCATGTGGTAGTAGAAGTAATAGTTAAGTTACGCTTTCCTGTGTCCAATCTCAAAAAAGAAGTGTGCGTCTTGCTAGTAATAACGTTCGACTAACTTAGGCCTCCTCCCGGTACCGAGAAGACCATCTACATTAGCAAACAAATTGATTTACAGCTTTATTAATCAGATCGAATCTATCAATACTAATGCCATTAAGATCTCTCTAGCAAAAGGCTAACTAAAACCCGTATTAATTACAAGATTCATGGATTTAATTAATCGAAAATCGATAGAGCCAAGAAATCTTTTGACCGGATAACGCGGGATCAACCACAATGACAGAACCTGCACTGTCAATTGCTGTAAGTTAAGTTAAACTGTTACCAGTTGTACATTTGTATAGCCTCGTGCTTATCGAATGTAGTATTTTTTTTCAACTGTTATTATTTCCAGGCCATGATAGGACCCAGGCATTCTATTACGCATATAATTGGCTTAACTGGTTACATTGTGGCCCAGTAATAGACGGAGTGCGCTACCTCCTTTTCACACCGGAAATGCAATCCATTAAGATATAAAGGTTAACCGTTTTATTAACTGATAACTTACAACTATTTGAAATTGCATTTGAATTTCACATACAATGTACTTATAGTAGTAGTATAATATTATATAACCCAGCTTAATTGTTCAATTCTTTAAGGTTGAAAAGAAACTGTAATGTAAAGTTAAATTACAGCACTATAAATCTCTCAGGTAGCGATTTTAGTAACAGTGAAAGTCCTCGTCGGGTTCCGCTTCTGCAAAGGTGCCACAAAACTTCCTACAAAACTGTAGTTAAGTTCTCAGCACCTTCTTGTTCTCAGACACCTAAATGCCCTGGCTATGGGTAAGGAAGGATATTTTATAGCCAGACACTAGCGCCGTATAGATAGATGCAAGCTTCTCCACGTGTTGAAATAGACCAAACAGAATCGAGCTATTAGCAACATTTTGGAGGTGACGTTTAGGTTGATGCGTATAAATGCATAAGGAAAAAGAACTGTTTGGCTCTAGAGGTGATCTCTTCTGTAAGTCTAATTCGCCAACTGTGTTACAACCTTTCTATACAACCTTAGTTAACTTAAGTCTCGGAAGTAGATCTAAAGTGGAGCATACTAAACTCGCTAAAACGGTCGTCAACGAGGTGATACCTTAATTGGGTCAAAGTATTGCCGATGAAAAGTCTAGAGTATATATATTAAAGGTCTGATCCTTTTTGAAAGGTTCTGATTGTTCTCTCTTTTTTGTCGAGATCTCCAGTCAATCGTTGAATAAACCCCAATATATATATATATATATATATAAAAGATGAAGTTTACTAACGTTGCTTCTGCTTCAGCCATCGTTGCTGTTGCTGCTGCTCAATCTTCTGAGAGTGTTGTTCCAAGATCCTTCTCTACTATCCTTCCTGATCCTAGTGCTGCTGATGTCGCCCCTGCTGCTGCCACTGCTGCTACCAACAACTACAAGGGTGCTACTTACGTTCCTGGTAAGGCCTTCGACAGAATCATCTACATCTGGTTGGAAAACACTGATTATGACAAGGCTTGGGGTGAGTCTCACCTTACTGCTTTGCGTGAGCAAGGTATCTCTCTTACCAACTACTACGCTCTGACCCACACCTCCGAGCCTAACTACATGGCCGCTGCTGGTGGTTCTTACTTCGGTCTTGGTAATGATGATTTTGAGAGACTTCCCGTTAACGTCTCCACTGTTGCCGATCTTTTGGAGTACAAGAACATCACTTGGGCTGAATACCAAGAGCACGAACCTTACACTGGTTTCCAAGGTTTCCAATACCTTAACCAAGAGCTTGATAAGAACGATTATGTTAGAAAGCACAACCCCTTGGTTTTCTACGACTCTGTTACTCAAAACCCCAACAGACTCGCCAACCTTAAGAACTTCACTGAGTTCTACGTTGACCTTAACAGCTCTGCCCTTCCTCAGTGGGCTTTCATTACCCCTAACATGACTAACGATGGTCATGACAGTACTATCGAGGTTGCTGGTACTTGGTCTGAGACTTTCTTGACACCACTTTTGGAAAACTCTTACTTCACTAATGAGACTTTGGTTGTTTTGACTTTCGATGAGAACGAGACCTACACCTCCCCAAACCAAGTCCTTGCTATCCTTCTTGGTGCCATCCCTGATGATCTTAAGAACACCACTGATGATACTTTCTATGACCACTACTCTTTGATTTCTTCTCTTGAGAACAACTGGGATCTTCCTTACCTTGGAAGAGGTGACTGTGGTGCCAATGTTTTCGAAATCATTGCAAATAAGACTGGTTACCAAAATGTTAAGGTCAATACTACTGGTCTTTACAACAACCAATCTGCTCTCGGTTACTTGAGTGATGAGGATATCCCTCTTCCTAATGCCACTGTCTGTTCCAAGCCTGCTGGCTCCGATCTTTTGATCTGGCCCGCTCCTACAAACTGGAACGCTTTCTCTCAAGGTCAATGGACTATTCCTGCTGGATGGGGCTCTGATGCTAGCAATGTTACCTCTTCCAACTCTACTAGCTCTAGTTCTTCTGGTTCCAACTCTTCTGAGTCTTCTACCTCCTCTGCTAGTGCTTCTACTAGCAAGTCTGGTGCTTCTCGTGTTTCTGCCACCTACATTGCCAGCACTCTTTCTGTCTTTGCTGTTGCTGCTATGGCCCTTCTTATCTAAGAAGTTTTCGTGTTCGCTTTTTTTTAGTTCGAATATGTATTCCTAGTTTTAACTTTAATTTCATTGATTTCTTAATTCAGTACTAAAGGATCTAAAGATAAATTATTCTAATTCAACATATTTAATTCATTGCTTATTGTATCTATAAATCTAACTCACGACATCGTCAAGTACCAAAGCAGAGTTGGTAATCCATCCGTCTCCGCCGATGTTGTACTTAACCGTATCAGTAGCATATTTTGGACTGGTAGTGGCGCACATATCTTCAACCATAATAGTGTCAAATCCCTTGTATACAGCATCAATCATAGTTCCAAATACACATTGATCAGTATTGATACCACCAAAGAAGATAGTAGTAATGTTGTTAAAGTCAAGCCACAATTCAATTGGAGTATCTCTACCCCACAATCCAGAAAGTGTATTCTTATTAAAGTAGTAATCAGTACCCATCTTCAATCCCTCTGGGTAAGAGTCGTGAAGGGGTCCATATTGCTCGGCATTCCAAGAGCCTCTCATGAGCAATTGACCAGCATCAACATCTCCAACCATACCCATCTCACTGCCGAAGGTGGTATTAGCGTGTTCACCATCTGAGAATCCATAAATAAAAGATAGAGAAATAGTTCGAAGATCATATGCGGTCAATCCCCATTGAACCCAAGCAAGACGCATACCCTTTTCACGAAATGTATCAATTATTTGCAAACCAGGTCCGATGGCTAGTCGTCCACCATCTGCCTTGGGGCTGAGTTGAGGGAGAAGTTCTGCATGTCAACAATAGCTAAAACAGTTCGCTCTGGGGCAATAGTAATAGTTGAATTCTTGTGACTATTGGTTCTGATAGTAATGGAGTCATTGGTACCACCTCTGGTTAAGTCGAAGTTAGTGCCATCAAAATTCCAGTAATTATAAAAATTACCGAAAGTATCAGCAGTAGCAGTTGCTAGTACGCAAAAGCCCGCCAAAATGAGCCTTTTGTGAGAAATCATGTTTATTGTTCTTGATAGTTTGAACATGAAAGATTTCTTGGGTCTTTTATATTCCATTATCTTCAGGTTCATGTCCTTGTCGGTTTCAGTCGACCAATAAAAAAACTGGACCATAGTTATAGCTCACACAATTGTCCAGTTTTGGCAAGTATTTTATTATCCAAATTGAAAGATCAGTTATTCTAAAGCACATACGTATAAGTTTTGGCCCAATTTTTCAGTTATTACAATCGTTTATTGTGCGGATGATGATCAGATCGAAAGCTAAATCTTGGCAAGTAACAGAGGTTACAGTCCAAATTATCTATATAACTACTTTGGCGACTTCCGATGGCTAATTTTAGTATCTAATTGCAAATACAATAGTCGCCGAAATTTCAACTGTGGTTAAATAATGTTGTTGGCTTTTATTGAGGTATTTGTCGACTACAATGAATGTCAATTTGCTTATCTTCTCGGTTATCTATCTCTTCTATGCCTCTATCTTGCACATCTTGTGTTAACCACTACGGTTAAGTCAACGCATTACCCACGCACAAATAAGTCTATTGGACGCTTCGAACTAACCCATAATTATCTATGTCTCTATACATTACTTTTTATTTTTTTATTTTTTGCTTTCATGTATAACCAGCCATTTATTGCCGGATTTGTGCAAGTGGGGTACTACAGTGTCGGTGAACAGCATTATCAGGATACCTTGTTTCCGCCATAACAAGCCCGCTATCAAAAGTCTAAATACTATTTTTATGAATTATTTAATTGAAAAACATACCAAATTCAAAAGAACCGATGCATAATTTATAGGTTATTATCTTACATTTAGTAATATTTAGCATCTTTGAAAACAGACAAGAAATAATGTCCGCATAAGTCAATTGGCTCGGATATATATATTCAATCGGCTTATCATATTTATTTTAATAT
Organism: Sugiyamaella mastotermitis; assembly: GCA_030572735.1. Taxonomy (NCBI): domain Eukaryota; kingdom Fungi; phylum Ascomycota; class Dipodascomycetes; order Dipodascales; family Trichomonascaceae; genus Sugiyamaella; species Sugiyamaella mastotermitis. The sequence goes on from JAJMBN010000078.1 coordinate 70,506, forward strand.
TGGTGTATGTCTATAGTAATACACAAGTATATCTTTTAAATGTCATGAATATCTCAGTCGTATTATGGAGGTTGAGCTTTTGTTTTTAAGGATTTTTCGAAATAAAGTTTAATTCTAATAATAATAATAATAATAATATTTATCTATAGAACATGAAAATCATAAAACTATATCTAAAATAGCACTATTTTATAATAATAACATCAAATTTATCTATTTTAGACAAAAATCTCCATTTCGCACGGCTGAACCCTTTGTATTCCAGCCTATTTTTGAATTAGAGCGGCTCTAGGACTCTCCGAAAATGGTGGTTTGTCCGAGTGGTTAAGGAGTTTGACTTGAATATTTCTTCTTGCTATCAAATGCGGTTCCCGCGCGCAGGTTCGAATCCTGCAGCCATCGTCATTCTTTTTTTTTTGCTTTCTTAAAGTATTTTAGAAGTGGGAAGTTCTAGAAAAATAAAGATTCCAATTCAATGTGAACATCATCTTAGAATATCAACTATGTCAATGTTCTTGTATACTTGATTTTACTTATATGATTCTCTAGGTAACGACTCCTGTACCAAGGAGCATATGAGTAATTTTAGATATAGTTTTATGGTTTAAATGCTCTATGGATCAATTTGATACTATTATTATTGTTATAATTCTTTTTTTAATCTATGTATTTTCTAACTATTATATATTTATGTTTCGAGAATTACCACGGTAATTCGCTTCCATCAAAGTTGAGGAACTTCCCATTATCCCCTTGAGTAGTATCTTTAAGGATCTTAACAATTCCATTCACGCTGGTCTCTTCAGAAATCAGAAGGGTCTCAAAGTATGCATATGTTTCAGCTGGTACATATTTCTTGGAGCTTGCAAGGAAATCCTTACCAAGAGGGGTATCGACAAGTCCAGGGTGGAAGGCTATAACCGTAAAGCCCTCAGGACCCAATTCAGCACTGAGCTCCTTTGAGGTATAATTAAGAGCAGCCTTTGATTGACCATAACCAGCACTAGGAATTGGTACATAGCCAGTCTTAGATCCTACTAAACTAGAAGTGAAAAAGATCTTCTTGGTGGATTTAAGCTTTAAAAGAGGATAAAACGCTTGGACTAAGAAAATAGGGCCAAGAACATTGACTTGGTAGTGGTTGACCCAGTTCGACTCTTCAGCCAATAATGCAGTTGTAAGGTCCTCAGCAATGCCTGAATTGGCAACAAGAACATCAATACCTTCAGGAGATATTTTCTTCGCCTCTTCTGCTGCTGCTGCTGCGTCAGTCTTTACGCTAGCATCATACTTGACGTAGTGTACATTAGTGTGAGTTTTAGACCAAGTTGCAAGCTCAGTGGCCTTCTCAGGGGTACGAGCACTAGTGATGACTACAGTGTTAGGAAGCTCACTTAAGGTCTTGACAAGCTGAAAGCCGATTCCACGATTACCGCCAGAGATAAAGTATACTGTAGACATTTTTAGAAATGTGATAGTTTGATAAATTAGAATAATATTGAAATATATCAATATTTATATACTTTTACTCTCAATAACTAGATGACCTCGATATAGTTATCAATTAGATAATCATGCTTTTTATAAAGAGGCGATAAGCCTAAAAAGGTAATGGTCCGCGGACGATGACTATAGCAACACATACGTAAGGTCACTTTCTGAGCCCTTTTTCACTAACAGTCTATTAGGAATAATACAAAATATCCAAATCCATTACCAGTGAGAGGAGTTCCGGGCAGTCTTATTGGTGGAAATAGCACATATTATCGATCTGACAATCTATTTCCTCTTATTGGTTCATCTGGAGAAAAGAAATAGAAGCATACGGTACAGCTCATTGCTGTAAGACCTAATTACTACTTATATATGAATCATAATATGATATCATGGGGAATTCCGGGTAGTGGGGGTGATGCCGACATTTATGTTCGTCATAAGAAACTCCTATTAAGACCAGCAGGTGTTTGTATATTCGGTAACACCTATATATTATCCGTTGTATATTCGCCTCTGTTTTTTTAGTTTAGTTTCTTCATGTTGTTATAGTTTAAGTAAATGATAATTCCAATATTTCAGCCGGTAGACTAGAGGCCGATAGGTATTCGCAATTTAGCCGGTAAAATAAGTTACTAACAGGTCGTAGCGCGAAGTTAAAATTTGTGGAGCATCCGTAGACGTTAACATACCACTACAATCATAAAGTTAAAAAATAAAAAGGTCGTACCCGGGATCGAACCGGGGTCGCCAGAATCAAAATCTGGAGTGATCACCACTACACTATACAACCGTTAACTGCTATTGTAAGAAATCAACCCTGATTTCTTAAACCTAATCTTGAATACAATCATTCTAGAATACATGGCTGTGAAACCTTCTGAAGCAATGTAAAGAGAGCGACATATCGTTCACAGACAGAGCTTACATATCGTTCACAGAGCTTATTATATTGCT